>JACJUY010000940.1:0-56978 GCA_014220935.1 Platorchestia sp. MABIK
TTTGTTTTGTAACTTCGAAGGGAGTCATAATCGAGTATTAAGATTGCGAAGGAATAAAAGATTCTTGAGGTGCAAGATGAATTGATTAGCCAACAGTTGACAGGATCCACAGTATAGTGCTCGGATTAGAGCGCACATGGACTCTAGAGAAGATAAACTCTATGAACTTTAAAACATATCTTACTTAGGATATTCTTCGGCAGTTTAGAGTGTCCACCTTAACGTAACTGTTTCGTGGGCAGGTGAAGTTGTTCACACACAGCTGATGATTTAGAGAGGGATTGTGAAACTTGACAGATGACATTGAAAACTAAGATGAGAGATTGAAGTTGACGTCATAACCACAAAAAGCATGCAACTTATTCAAGAGGGAGGTAAAATTTGTAAAGAATGCGCAGCTCATGATCAAAGTTAAAATAAGTAACAAATCTTCGAATTTGAATGGAAACGAAGTGGACAAGTACTTACTTCCAATATTTTGACGCGTATTGATTCAAGGTTGAATATAAATCACAAGCAATAACACCGCATGAACTCGACTTCATGATGATAACGAAAATGATGTGTTTTTTGGTCACCAGAAGTCATATATCTGCTTTCTGAGCTTTGAATTTTCTATAAAGATTTTTTTTGCTAGAGGATTTCACCACGTATTTCAGTTCGAATTAACCCAGTTTAATGGGATTACAGCCGTACGTGTGCACGAAAGCGAAAAAAATTGTGAGTGGAAGTCGACATGAGCAATATTACGGCTAAAAAATTCTGAAATGAATTTTTAATGTTGCACTTGCATAATGTTGGAATAACTGGAGTAGTAACTTAAATAATTATTGCGAAGAAAACTTGATGTAAGTTTTTGAAAATAAAAGCGACCCGTATTCTCGTTTCAGTTTCGATTACTTGGAGACAGGGTTCGGTGTAGACGATTTAAACGGGTAATCGTTGTGGGGAAACAAATATTCTGTAGAAAGAACGTAAACTCAGAATTTCAAAAAAATGTTCTCTATAAGATGTAAGAAGCAGTGGCAAGAAATAACTTAGCAAAGAAACTTATNTTATAGTATGTCAATGCTGTGTTTTATATTACAGAGAACGCCCATTTTGATGCCATGGATTGTGCCTGCAGCGTACGTAGTAATCCCTTGCGTATTGAAATAAAAGAAAGTTCATTTACGGGCCTGCCTGCCTACAAATCACGCAAGGCTAGAAAAAATGAATTACCTAATATGGTTTATTAGTGAGATATAAAATAACATTGGGAAGAAACGTTTTCCGGCAATATCCTATTTTAATTGAATTACGGAAGCACAAATAAATTAATTTAGAATCAGCAAAATGTGTTTCACGTGTTTGTACTGGTCAAACTTAGAATTTGCTTTAACTTTCTTGTAGGATGTAAATATTTCTAAGTTGTATCTATTAACAGAAAGTTAATTTTTTAACTTGTTTGACAGTGTTAGATGGGCTGCTAGTGACACTGCTAACATTCAGTCTCAATATTCACTTTCGTAATGTTGTGGAAGTTTTTTGAGAATATAACTGGTGCAGCACCGGACCTTTCAATTTTGAAGTGCTGTGTTGCGCTTTAGGGCCCTCAGGTCACGTGTTGTTTCTCACATTCTACCAGTCATAATTTATTCAATTTGAGCAAAATATGTGACTTATTAAAATAGACGCAAAAACCATTGCCTGCGCAATAAGTTGCCGCATTTGGCTCCTTGATTGTAAAATATGACTGTGTGTTTGACAAATTCGCTGTGCACGCATTTATTCGCAAGAACAAAAACTCTGGAAGTGCTTAGCAGCCTCCGAATAAATTCAATTCGATTGAAAAAAAATTTTTTTCTTTCGTTCACTTAGTTCAGTTGCCTTTTGTTCACCAGTTTGAAAGTTCGCTTACTATCAATAAGTGGTTGACATCGACAACACACCAAATTCTACGGTAAAAAGTTTACTTTCATTTTAACGTGACACAAAAACTAGGATTGAATACCACATTGAAACTCAATCCGTGACTAGCAACAAACTACAAATTTCAGAAGTTTTACAGTATTCCAAACGCGACGATGCTAAATGACGGCTGTGATGGGATCCAGCGAAAGCACATGCGAACATCCACTACCACCAGGAGCTGTGGGTGCTAACATCCACATCTTCCTGTGATTGGGCCCCGAAATAACTGACAATAAAAGATTCCCTTCAATGATCAAGACCGTTCCAGTGTAACCAGTAACCCACTCCATTCATTGTTTGTCTCTCTACTCACAAGTGATAGTCTCAGTCTCCTTTTCAGGTAGAAGGCTGGCTATACCAGCACATCTGTTGAACGCACAAATTGGGTTGGCCAAAACTTCGTTTGTTTCTTCAATGTCGTCTTTTCCACCTTCTAATGATCGTTTTTATGTTCAAATTCTCTATATCCTGTCTTCGGTCCAGCTAGAATGTTTCCGTCAGTGTGTAATGAACTTCCAAGTAGAAAAGTTCTAACATTTTTGCTTGCATTCGAGCCCTTGAAATGGTGGACCAAGCAGAGCACTTCCAACAACTAGTGCTTTTTTTACTTCAGAAAAAAAGAAAACAACAGAAGCTACCCCATGCACATGACACATATTTTTGCAAGTTTCTGTCGCTTTTTATCCTTTTCTGAAGTAAAAAATCATTAGATGATGGCATTGCTCTGCTTGGTCCACCATTTCAAGGGCTCGAATGCAAGCAAAAATGCTAGAACTTCTCTACTTGGAGGCTTATTATACATTGACGTAAACATGTTCGCTGTACCGAATACAGGATATAGAGAATAAGAATATTAAAACAATCTTCAGAAGGTCGGGAAGATGGCATTCAAAAAACGAGCGACCTTTCTGGCCAACCCGATGTTATAAACTTGGCATCGAACTGGTCGAGATAATTTTTGACCGTTATTTCTGCTAAATGGTCTCTAGAAAGATGAAGTAAGGCAACTAGAAAAATATAAAATTTGTTCCTATCCATGGCTGAATGTAAGAAAAACAAACGTTGTTTTGAAATGGTTTCAAACATTGGCATCCTTTTCAGGGGCATATGTAACTTCAATACATAATTGATGCATTACTGCAGTTCTTTTCTCATTGTCAAATCCCTTCACAAATAAGCCCCGAAAATGAAATTCCCATATTGTTCCTCAGTACATTTCATGAGCAAATTTACTAGCCGTAAATCCGCTTTGCTCGCAAATAGATTTTTGAACATGAGATTTCAGGGCTCAATTAAGAACGAAGCGTCCGTGTGAAGGAAGTAAATTGGAATGAAAGCAGAGACACCTTCCCACGCCACCCACCATCACGACGCAATGCTTTCCAAGCCTTGGTTCCATATTAGCCATCCCTGCCAATTTGTTCAAACAATGTGGTCGGGTTTTCATGTTGATGCAGTTCTATATATTCAAATTGGATGCTGTCCTCGCGAGGAGAATCGGAAATGGAAGAGTCGCTCCTTCGTGCGTGAAATGAGGCGGTAATTTCAGAGATTCATGTAAGTGGTAAAGAGCTTTCGCGACTTTCACAATCTACGAGGGTGAAGGTTTATTCGTAATAAGATCTTGTAAAGTGTTATTTGATCGTTCTAATGAAACACCTTTCCACTGTGCTCAAGTCGTAGCGATGACTCTAATTAACTGTTGGCAGAAGTTAAATATCTTTCGTGGTTAAACGGTCAAACACAATAATTTCAGAGTACCTGTATTGAAAAAAGAAATGAAGTCCAATTGTTCAATTAATGTTCATAAATAACATGATTCTCCTCACGTTTAGAAACTGAGAAACTAATACAGGTTGCAGTTTAGAGCAATATTTTATTGGATTTATCCCTTGAAGCATAGCCATGTAATCCTTGTATACTTGCTCTTTAAAAACGTTCAAGCTTCTCAGATCTTTATAACAGGAGAACGTCTCGCACTCCAGACGCCTGGCGTATTGAAAGCAGCTCATGAATTATTCACATGGCGTTTTCTGCCCTAGTTTCTCTGACAGCTCGTCTTTTCTGGGTCTGTCTGACCTCAAGCCTTTGTTCCGAATTGTTGACATTCAAGCTTTGGTTATTCACGGCTTCATTGATCACGGAGAAGACTTCGATCTTTTCTCTTTGAGAGCCTCTCCTGGAGCACACAATACAGTCCAAACACCTCTTTCAGGTGAGCTAAAGTTTTACTGTAGCTCTATTGTGATTATTGTTTGATTTGGTGATAAACTTTAAGTTTAGCTAATGGTCCGTGGCTCAATTAGCCTGAATTGTGTCCTGACTGCAGCATGCCGGCTCACGATCCTGGGTTTGCTACATTAACCACTGCAATGATGAGGCTCCTTGCATGACTGCCTTTTGTGGGCTGAGCAAATATTTCGCTCACTGTCGCCGCGCTTCAAACGCTCCCATCCACGGAGTTCAGGGAGCCGAGCACGGATGGCTTTTGGAGCGTGCAGCCATCAAGAGGCGCTCTAATAAATGAGTAGCAAACATGGCCAATTCCATCCCGATCTTTGACGAGGGGTTTTTTGAACTCTTCTAATTGAATGTAAAACTTATAGGCGCTCCGTGATTTTAACGTCTACAGATTTGCTAAAAATTAAGTTGTAAATTACGATCTTCGTTCATCAAGGGAACTTTCTTCATGGGAAAAATCAAGCTGTAGAATTTTTATCGTCAAGTAGTTTTCTGTTTTGAAGCAAAAAACTCAACTTAGAGGTACGTAGAATAATATGAGTAACATTCGAGTTCAATTACAAGTCAGAATGTTAATATGTACTTTTCCTTTGATCGTAAAGCATCGCTGTACTAATAAGATTCCTATTGTGTTTCTTGGCACGAAATAATGTTCTTTTTATTTTGTCATGGATGGATTGAACTAAATCTCAAACCAGTTTATCACACACTTTTGCATATGAACATCTATCTAACTGGCTATGGAGATCATTTTGGAAACGTGAATACGAGTGTTTTATCTCATTTAATAATTGTACATTAGAAGCGTCAAGGTTTGGCGAATGAAATTCTGGAAGACATTTCAATTAATCGTTCGATATTTCCGGCCATTCTTCTAATTCTTTTTATTTTCTCTCCTTTTCAGGAGTTTCTTGAGAGAATATGATTGTATACTTTTAAAACTTGAGAATATGAACAGAAAAATACGGCTTAGTTTTCGCAAGCGATTTCAGGAAATGATTTTACATTCAAATTCACCGAGTGAAAGACATCAGCTCGCGGTCCAGGCAAAACCCTTTTCGGCTGAGGTGATACGTTCTAAGCCGTCACACAGAATGGAGGCACTGGCCACAATTTCACCTTGGACCTTGCGGAAAGCGTATCTCTATTATGAATTATTGAGCGAGCCTTGCTTCTCTACTGGACAGTTTTGTGTCTAGCCTCGGAGTCACTTTCTTCATGACGACTAAGGCTAAAAATGTGCGTGCACAAACTTTCTCGAACTTTGAAAATAATTCATAACTTTATACTCCTGCAGAAAGTGCACAGAAACCCTTGTACCAAACATGGATTCTCTAGGACAAAGTAAGCTTGGCTTTTTTATTTATGATCACGTGCGAACAAATGCAGCAATGACAATTCCTGATAAAAGATGCCAGAAAAAAATTTGAAAATATGTAGCTTCCGTGTTCAATTTTTTTGTTAACTCGACGACCAAGTGCGATTTTCGGGAAACTTCAATTAAAAATGTTTTTGTATAAGTGTGAACGTAAAAATCATCGGTCTGAGTACAATTTTCGTCCACATTCCTTGTTCGTTAAACATTCTTTATCATTTAGCTGTTATTGTACGGTAGTTTTTGGAACAGCATAAAATGCTTCGCGACTATTCCACTTCCAAAACCTCGTTACGTTACAGATTGCAGTAAAAAGGAACATTTTTATGCACGATGTGCATATTCAGAGCGATAGGACGAGGCAACTGTTGCGTATCTCAAAAGATCACACATTTTTGATAGCCGTGAGAACAATTTCGTTACCCACAGCTCCTAGAGGTTTTTGCATTATCACAATAAATTGGTAAATTTTAGAGATTCAAAGGCTCATGGATAAGTAACTATTTTATAAAAATAAGAGTTTTGTGGATGTAAGAGAATTTTATGAATATGTTAGAGTTTTTTTGGATGTAATTAGGAAACATCGAGATGTCATCGAACATTTTTCCATCGCAAATGTGAACACCATTTGATCAGGTTTCATATCGAAATCACGCCAACGATTTTGAGCAATCCCACTTTCTTTGCGTTAAAACATCCTCTCAAAAATTAATCTCTTTATCTAAGGCTTAGCCGCTCCTTATCGGAGTTTGATTAGATATGAATTGAATTGATCACATTAGCTACTCTATGTGAACCAGGCTTTTTTCAGGGCTTAACACTCAAAATTGACAGATTGTGGGATAAAAATTGGTAGCTTTTACTATTCAAGAAGAATCCGAGGTTGTCGTACGCGTAAAAAATGCGCATTTAGTACTTCTACTGGCAGCACCGATTGTCACAAACTTCTGAGCAGAATCAAATTCAATTCAAAGAATATAATGTTTTAATATTACATTGTTGATCAAGTAAACAATACAACAGTAATTTACCGACTCAATGAATATTAAAGAGCGTCTTCTCTATAATAATGTATGTATGCAAGTATTTTACCACAGTAAGATTTTAATCAGTAATATTCTAACAGAATGCCCAATTCAGCTTCTACGCTGACAAAATATTTCGTAGCTTGTGTCATGTTAGTGAATTTTCATTCACTGCTGAACAAGAAATCATGTGCCTCAAAAAACGGTTTTGCTCAGTCAGTAATATTTTAGTAATTGAAGAACATTTTCCACTGCTTTATCGGACATTTCTTCAATTCAGTAGATGTTTAAGAAAGATTGTTAACCACATACGGTATTCATTCTGTTCCATGACTCGAAGGCGTTCTTAAAATGCGAACACCAGAAAATTCACTGCTAACTGATTCAGTATGTCATCTCTGTAAAGGAAAGGCGGAAAGAAATTATTGTGGAAAAATCGACTGAGTGAAGAATCACTTAATTATCACTGAGGCCTTGCAATACACTGACGTCTCTTGCACAAGCTAAGCTTCTATCACCATATTCATCTTATTTGAAATAAATGAAAGCGAAATCTCTGTTATAATGAATAAAATGTTTTCAAATCCTCCGTTGAAGGACTCAAGTTGAATTGACCTCCTCCCAGGCCATCAGGATGGGACGCAGCTGCTGCAGACCTGCAGGCCTAGCGTGGGAAAAGTGAAATAATTCTCCCATTTCACTCTTTGCAAGACGGCTGTTACAGTATTTTGAAATCTCCTGCAGTACAGGTTAGAAATAACAAAAGCCTTCATGCAAAACGCTGAGTAGCATGCCGAACTGCAAATTAATTTACTGAACGCTGTTAAGCTATATGAGACTAGTATAGAAGTTGAAATCACAGGACAAAAATATTTTATGAATGACTAGATATAAAGTTTGTACAACAAAAGTCTGCATACACGAAACAGCCCCTCTGAACGCTGTTAACTTCACTGCGTTTCACCTGCCTCGAACATTTTGCTAGACGACAGCAATAACAGGGCTACAGACAGCGAGCGAAAGCACGTCAAGAACAACCCGACTTTATTAGATCGAAAGATCAGCAATAGTTTCCTCGATCTGTTAGACACGTTTCATGCATCTTAAACCATACAGCCCCTCCACTGGAAGTCAGTGCTCTATCGCGTGGTTGCCGACGTCAGTTGTCAAATTATCTTGCATTTTCTTATACATATCGTTTGGCTGAGCTGTCCATTAGAAGGCGCTTACGTTATTAGAGGCTGGGATTGATTTTTCTACTCTAAAATGAAAATCTAACACTTTCATGCACAAATGTTAGTCACGCATGCTTACGTTCTGAACGCTATGCATTCAATGAGATTTCTAATGTGTTCAAAGAGTATCAGAAAGTTTTCTGAGGAAAAGTTCTAGAGCTGAGCATTCAACTGAACTGATAACTTGCAAAGCACGAGTGGCTGAAATGAACTAAGTGTAACCCTGTTCCTTCACCTTTAGAAGTTTCTTTACTCCTGGTGTTACAAAGCTTTTCAGGGAGCTGGAGATTTGAATATGCCACTAGATCAGTGTACAAATTCTTCAGCTTCTGTCTCGCAATTTTCTACTGGAAAAACTGAGAAGGCTGAGTAGTTCCGTTATCACAAACTGAATGTGCAGTCACGACCGCAATTTTGTCCCCATTGTATAAAATTTAATCGGAAAAACCAATAACCTTTTCTTGACACATATCAGGCTTGATTTTGCGTTACGCAACACGAGAAAGAGCGAAAATTTGATTCCGAAAAAATATGTGAATGTTTTGTGGAAGTTCACTCAACCGCTAAATATAAGAACTCGGGTACTGCAACTCAGCTAGCGTGAGAATTCGTCAGTAAACGATCTAGAACTTGGCTTTATATTGTACGAAATTTTAAAATCCGAACGTGAAAGGATGCTACATATTCAATTTCGGACATGTCCAGGAATAAAGACCGAGAAAATAAAGTTATTTTTCTATTTCAATGAGTAGAATGAGTATTTTTTCATTATATGGAACTCATTTTTGAGAGATATTTATGCTTTTGTACTTCTGTTTTTAGTCTACATGCAACCGACAAAGTTCAGAGAGTTAGAGTTTGATGAACAACACCTTATAAATGTCAAGAAACCTCCGCTTTACCCGGAGTGTTTCGGATGGCAACGTCCACATAATGGAGTGCCGCTTCTTTATAAACTCTTTCTGGTGATCGTGCAAGCGAAAAACTTAATATATTTCCTCAATGCACCTCAAGCACAACGTTCGACTTTCGCACTAAATTTACCAGAGAGGCTTGGTGATTTTTTTCACACACGTCAAATTCACTTGAACTCCAGCCTCTGCCTTCTCCGACCTGTATCCCACTCACCTGATCTCAATGTCACCGGCAAATGATCACGGACTTAAATTTCTGCTAGAGCTTCTGATTTGGAAAAAATGAGTTTTTTACCATTTGGTGGCCACCACGGATCTTCTTCTCAAATCGAGACGAGTTTATTACGAGCGTGACTGGACAGCTTCTGTGTGATTTAGATGTCATTTGAAGGCTGACTTTTGTGTCTCACTCACGATAAAGGCAATTCCTTGGACTTAAATTGCAATCACAAGTCTCTAAAAGCCTGCAAAAAAGGCCACAATTGTATTGGTAATTGCTTGACATGGTTTTATTATGCGGATATCATCCCGAGATGCGATGATGAGTCGCTCATTACTTGGTAACTCTCATGAAAGGAGTTCACGCTTCTTTGGATTATTGAAGTCGCACGAGAAATGTTTCTCTTCAGCGCAAGCTACCAGTCTTATCAACGCGATAACATTTTTTCACCTCGCTGGGAATTCCCTTTGCGAATAAAATATTTCTAAATCGCAAACGAAGCGTGAGATGCTCAAGTTACATATATGCACCGTGACTCCCTGCGCTCTGAGTCATCTTATGCACGATGATGAAGATTTAAAATAACGAACTTTCGCTTTCAGACGTACGCAAAAAACATTGCGTTCACATGTTGCTGTTGTTTTGAATTATTGCTTTATTTGTAAGAAAAAATCTTAATAGTTGCATTTCTGCAATTAGAAAGGTAAGAAGAGGACGAATAACAATGAATTTCAGTGCACAAGTGCCATGAATCACAGTCATTTACTGTTTCCGACGGAGAACATTAATTCAACATGCTAATATACTTCATTTACCCTTGTTGTTGGAAGGAATACATCAACTCAAGATTGAAGTATAATTCTTCGCAATTTTAATCTACTGTGCCCGTCGTAAGAATGAAAAAAAGTGAAGCGTTTTTTGCTTCGTTAATTAATCGTTAAGCGTGTTATATATCTGGGAACGGAGAATACATCAACTCAAGATTGAAGCATAATTCTTCGCAATTTTAATCCACTGTGCACGTCGTAAGAATACAAAAAGTGAAGCGTTTTCTGCTTCGTTAATTAATCGTTTATGCGTGTTATATATCTGGGAGCGGAGAGCAGCCGGCGTGCAGTGTCACATCCATTACGCGGCGCCTGCACTGGCCACCCACCGCAGCTCGCGGCCGTCGTGGCCAGGTCGCCTGTAATCGTCGTCTGCCATTAGGACGGCCCGCATCCCTACATTGTACTGACGTGAGCCTCATGTACTGTGTACTTAATAATTTTATAATACATTTGCCCTTCGCACAGTATCTCTAATGACCAAGTCCAGCGATTGGCAGCCAAGTAATTCAACTGTCGTGCACTGCCTGCGTCAGTAAAAGCGCCTTGCTTTCGACTGCACCAACTCAACGTAGGTAGGCTTGGAACGGTTAAAATCGAAGTTGTGCTTCTGCCTTATATGGTTTTAGCCCAAATACGTGGAGTTGGAAACACACGTTCAGTTATTTTTAATCCATTCATTTTCTATTATGCAAATATTCTGAATAAAAAAAAAGGTGACTATACAGCCGTTAGTATTTCAAGTAAATTTTCGTGCACATTTCGTCTTTTTCACAAGAGTTTTGTCCTCCCGTTTACACGCCTACACCTCATCAACTCAGACAGCTTTGCTGCGTTTTACCAACTCGCCTCTCTGTTATGCATACTTAGATCCCATTCGTTTTCTTGTGGTAAAAAATACATCTTTCTTCACAATTTACTCGTGCGAGAAATTCAGAAAAGTTTTGGTTGAAAGCAACTTGAAGCAGCCGCTGTCAAGGGTTTCTTGGGTAAGAAGTTTGGGCAACACTCCCGTACGGTCGAGTTCGTCCCCACGAGCGTCTTGTGTTTAGATGTCGTGGCTCTGTCGGGTTTGGAAGCTCTTCAACTCTCCCACAAGTGGAAAGAAGATCAGCTCTGGGTAGACACTTCCTATTTTTCTCCCTCGAACACTCGACGAGTCCGCCGGCTAAAAACCATAAAACCCACCTGCCACTTTAACATCACGATTTTTCAATCCATGTTGATCTTATTTGAACCTGCTAGGCTTTATATCTATTTCCTAGGAAAGACTGTTACGTTCTCTGACGTAAATGAGAATACGATCGTATTTTTCTCTGCCCAGCAAGACCAGTGGGATTTTTCTTCCGTCTCTTTTATATGGAGAACGAAGGAGAATGTCCGTCAGGTCTAAATTTCTGTGACTGCTAAAAATTTACTTTAAAGATTGAAACCGTTGAGATTTCATTTAGAATGATGAAAACGGAAAGTGAATTTCAACATTTGTCCCTGAAATTTTTATCAGCAAGTTACACTTCACATCTTCTGCGATTTCAACTGCAATACGTGGATGCAGCGTCACAGGTTAGCGCAAACATAATTTAAATTTTTCATTTATTATTTATAATGTACAGACATGGTGATAATTTTTACCTTTTATTAACGTATTTTTCTTGTATTTTGTCTTTAGTAAATGAAAATATTTCGAGTATATTTGAAGTAAAAAGTAAGTGGCATTTTAATGACATACGAGGCATTTTTTAATATTTTGCAATACAAGGTACAATACATTCGTGCCCACTCACCTTGTCGCTCCGTCAGTATTGTTAAGTTTGCACGCCGGCGCTGCAGAGCCTCTATTTTGCACATCGTTTCCAATTTGAAAATAGATGACGAATCTTTACTTCATGGCTCTAATGCAATTTTATGAATTGCCTTCGCCACTCCTCATCGACGATTCATCTTAGAATATGAAAATTCTAGTGGGACTTGAACATCAGCGCCCTGACCTCGCTAGAATTTTGTTTTTGAATCCAGTTAAATTTTTTTCACTCAATACTTCACAATGATAGATTTCGGAGATTATTTCTTCTCTAACTGAAATACGAACAAGTTATATGATGCACATATGTGTCGACGATCAATTTCATTTTGAAACATCTGGCTCTCTGGAAATATGCTACAACCTTGAGAAAAGGATTTGGATTTCTGTGTTTTTCTATAGGAATCCATTTTTCTGAGACTGTAATGACAAATATAGAGCTGACAGAAGAACTTGTTTGTTGTTATAGCTTCTGAAAGTTCTTGCGTGTTGTAGCGTCATATTTTCGTTGATAATTTTACCATGCACTATAACTGTGCGTAGGAAATGACGGTAACGATATTCACTAGGTAACTGTTTTGTGTTTTTTTTTGTTCACAAATTTTTTATATTCTTCGCTGAATAAACAGGTTCTGAATTTTTTTGTTCGAATGAACTAGGCATGCTTGAGGAATTTTCGAATTTCCCTAGAATAAAATTTCCGAAAATCATCATGAATTACTTTGACTACTCATTCGCACAGCCCAACTTTCAATACCCTTTGATCTTACATGGAGGCCATACGATTCTCCGCTTTTTGTAATAATCTCATCACAGCGCTTCAGAAATAATTTGCCCGAAAATCCTCATTGAAACCGGTACATAACACATCGTGAGCTTGACGTACCACCATTGAAAATTGCCTCAAACGTGGACCTCAAAGAGATATATTTTCAAGAACCTAACGGCCTTGCATTTCTTTGCCCTATTTATTACTTATACTGTCACGAGCGCATAGCCCCTACCTGGGAATGCAACCCACTTTCCAAACAATGTGTATTGTGAATGCTATCAGGCCTTATCTAGACGTGGAGACGTCGGTGTGGAGTGCTCTACCCCAGCTGCCTGCACGACGTGGGAGATCATCCTTCACAGACCGGATCATCATGTAGTGCAAATCGTGTCTGCTCCGACTGCGTATCTTTCCAATCCAGAACACAATACACTCTGGATGAAGTTACAAATCTTTCTCCAACAGGACCTTCCCTTTGTGGGCAAAAATATGGATCGCGGTGGTACATAAATTAAACAGTTCTCGTTTGCTCAGGTCAGACACATAAATGTCACAGACTTGTTTGGTTCCGCTCAATGAAAAATATAAAGAGAAACACTTTTCTCTTCCATACATAGTCAATACAGGCATGAGGGAGAAGATGCATTGTACAAGTCCTAGACACGATCGACGTGGATAAATTAAACTTTTTTGTTATATTTTCAAAGGGTAATATTTTTGAACACGATTTAATTCGTTTCTCCTAAGATGCAATTTTGGGAAACCAAACTGAGTTAATAATATTTGTAAAACTACGTAGACAAAGGATTTGCTCTTGCACAATCCGTACCATAGATTTCGTCGTATAAAGGAATTCAATGTTACCCAATCCATATTCAATATGGAAAGCACTGCCCTAGGATTAAAATAATAAATCCCCAAACCCCAGTCATCGAATTTCGATATGTTAAAAAAACTTCCTCGCTTCATGCTGCTAAAAAAAAGGTTAGACTACTTTTTAGTAGAAACCGCACTTCTACTGTCACATGCGGTCAACGTTGCGGCGCTACCTTCGACCACTTGTCGTTTGGAATGAGACCAACATAAGCTCAGAATATAATTTCCATTTCATTGGTCCAGTTACTTATTGAGAAAAGTTTTGCGATTCAGCAGTTTTTTTAGTATGTGACCAAATGACGTTTTTAAGCACTGCGATTTCGCAGCATCATATTATCGTCGAAGATAGAGACCACTGAGGCTTAATGACTTTATAAAAGGAAGTGCATGGTGAGCAAGGACCATTGCTACAAGCTTTACGCTGTTATTAGTCAAGTGGATTCATTAATCTTTACCGTGTTCAGAATACTAAAGAAGTTGTACTGTTTTTTTCTCCTACTTGTGGCCGGCGTTCAAGAATATGAGCTTGGAGGTCCCAGTGAGCAGGATCGGAATCTGAGATCATCAATTATGCAGGTCTGGGCAAGGCTCGCGCGACACCGAGCAGCGATATAGCCCTGCTCTGAACTCAATCGGACAGCAGCCCCGACCCTATCTTAGCATCGACACCATTCGGGTGTGTGTTTAAATCTCTTGACTTAACGACTTGGCATGCGCACATTAAGAGTCACATTCGTAAGATAAGAGTGTTCAAATTTCGTTTCTCCTAGCAAAGTGGCGCTTTAAGCTTTAATGGCGAGAAAGAAGTCGTAGATCAGGGAAAAAACTCCAAGCCTTTATTTTAACGATATCTCTTGACTGTGCATTTGATTTCATGAATTATCAAAGCATAATCCTTTTGGAAAGTTGAATCTGCTGGTCTGTTTGTAATGAGACTCTCCAGTATTAATGCGAACGTGTATATATTTATAAAATCTTACCATAAAGCAGCCCTTAGTGCAAAAATGGCAGTCTTCGACCCATTTGAAGACTAAGTCATGTAGTAATAATCAACATTTATTCAGATGCTTACAATGAGTTCGCAGGAAGTATTTTTAGTTTCGAGAGTAATGAAAACCTAAATTGTAAAAGGGAAAAACAGTGCCTGTTACCTTTTTAGGCTGAATACTTTTTCAGTGCAAATAAATGCAGAACAAGAACGTAACAGATATCGATGAGTTGAATTGTAGAAGGAAAACTGAACAGAGCAAAAAATTCCAAGTTTAGCGAAAATTGATGTGAAAATCAACATGAGCCAACGCCCGCGTTTCCTCCGTTTCTATGTGTTCTGAATTACTTATTCAAAACGTGTTCGTGCTTCTAATTCGGAATTTAAAGTATGTCCTCAATTCATTTGGAGGTGCTAAGAGCGTTCTGCGGTCGCTACTTCAGTTAAATAATGCTCATTTGCATTCAGAGAGGACCGCAGGCATCTCCATGGCCTCATTTCAAAACAGCTATAGCCGTTGTCCAAATTTTGTCTCAACCGTAGATTTTAAGAGACAGAACATGGATTAGTTTTAATTTTTAAGGCGCAGACAACCCGTGTTCATATCAGTACTGGGCATAAAACTGCACATCAACACAGGGCGGTAAAAATTTAGGGCTGAATTCTGATATTCGTTTCAATTCGTTTTCAAACACTTTTTATGCTCTCAAGACTAAATTAGGCAAAATTGATTTTATGTTAAACTTTCGTTAGTTGAGAATATTAAGCGTAATTTAAATGAAAGTGAAAGTTGCTCTGTCAGATCAATTTTCTGTTAAGGGAGAGTTTAAAACTGCATCGCTAAACCTATCGAAGGGAATAGGTTTCGGGTTTAAGAAACAAGATGTTCGGTGCAGCAAAACTTTGCAAATGGACTGCGTAATATTGTTTTTAAACTTATGTGTTCGCAGTCCTTTGAATTCTTTGAATACTCAGCCCTTCAATTAAGTGAATATACAAAATTCTGACTAATGACATACTTAATTTAGGTTTAGGACAAAAACGAAGCAAATTTTCTTCTAGAAATCTCAGAGGTCTTAAGCATCTCAAAAACTGAAAGCGTCAAAGTTCTCTAAAGTTTAGGGACGATTTGACAAGCGAGATGTTAACTCCTTTGACTCCTTAGTCTGGAACGCTTTCAGCCGTTTGTTTTCGACGATGAAAAAAATCCCGGTTGTTTTTTACAACCACGACAATCGGAGATTGTCTCAAGAGCGGTAGACAAATTGTGCTGGGAAGTGCCACACAAACCCAAATCATTTCTTATGTTACTAATGGTGAAGTGTGACAGTCTGAAAAATTGCACTGATTTTCGTTGACTCTAGGGAACGACTTGAGAGAAAGAAAATGACCAAGGCAAACAGAAATTGTTACGATCACTTTAATCTTTAGAACCCTTAAAAAATAATCCCATTCATTCTACATAACTGATTTTCTAACGAAGCTGCGTAAATGTTTTGTCTAATTAATAAGTTAATTTTTATACCGTCATTTCTTGATATGTTATGGTTTTCATTTTTTCAAGATTGAATCATTTAAATTATCATGCTTACAGTATTTTTTGGTGTAACAGTAATATTCCAGTGACACATATATTGGAGTTTCTGGAGAAATATAAATAAAAAATGGAACAAAATCTTTCGTCAGCTGTGTATACACTCCGTTGTTCGAAAAGGCGTAGTCATCAAGCCATGTAGATGAAATAGGTTACATTTCCGAACACATTTTTCGGTTATATGTTTCTACAGTATTTGCAACTATGTTCAAAATATTCATTTTAATATGAATGGAATATATCCACCCAAAAAGTAGAAGATTTTATATTCACTATTAATTGCAGCTTTTCATTTTGTTATTTCATTTTTCAGACCAAGAAGCTGTAATAAATTGGAATGAATTTCCACAGAGTTTTAGTTTTAATTCGTTTACAGTAACATTATTTACACGAGTAGTTCCAGAAATTTGACTAACATTTGTTTAAAAATTTAGTTGAGTGCATTTCACAGCATAAACGTGGAGCAAAAAAGCAATCAACACATGAGACGATCAAATTTTAAAATTTTACGTACTGTTCTGAGCTCAGAGTACAATGAAACGATGCCAGTGCAGCAGATAATAATTGCTGACAAAGATTTGGAAAATTGATGAATTGTTAGCTGTTTGTCCACAAAAACCTCAAAATGTCCATAAGCACTATTCGATATTCATTCTTCATCATACATAAATTGTATTTTTGACTCATTTGAACTTGATGCATTGCTTCACGGCACAGTACACTTACATGACAATATGAAATATTCAAACAAATCACAGGCTTCCGTGAGTGTAATTCTAAAAGGTTGTTGGCGTGTCCTACGAGATCAGAGTTTTTAACTTTTTTGCTTAATAATTTAGGTAATCAAACATACGTAAAGCCAAAGAGTATATGCAATAGTCATCTTAATAATATTATCGAGCTAAAGCAAAAAGAAATGGTTACTGAAACAGATCACAGGTCGTAAAAGTTAAACAAATGAAAGGAAATAACGTTGTAGGTGTGATCAGATAGTATAGAAGAAGGCTGAATCCGATTCCGCAGTGCCAAGGATGGGTCCTCCTAGGAAATGATCTCGTGCCCCTACGGGAGGTGGGTTAGCAGAGAAGTCAAGAAGTCCCCGTTCGTAACGCATGCCGAGATAAAATGAGATGTACATAATACTGTCTTGTCTACTATCGAAGGCGCCATCAATCCATGTTTTGGTCAAACTAGAGGGTACTCAAGGTCATCTTTACGTGTATGAAATCTACTTCGTTTTAAAACTACGTATGTAACACGTATTAACGTTGGCTCAAGCGCAGCTGAGAAAACCAAAGACATTTTTGGAATTCTGTTGTGCGATCTGGTCAGATCAAGATTAAATTTTCTTGAAGAAACCCAGCACACATGTTTGAAGAGAAAAGGAAACACTTATGCTCCTAAAAACGTTCTCCAACTATAGAATTTGGAGGGGCGGTATCATGGCTCGGGGATGCTCTTCTCCACGAGGAAGAAGAGAATGACAGATTATAAAAAGAAGAATAAACTCCCACACGTTTAAAAAATCCCTAGGGGAAAAACTTCGGCGTCTACTATATTTTCAGCTTTAGGCAAATTGGGTCTATCAACAAAACAACGACCCGTAGCGTGCGTTAAAGCTAACCCAAAGATGACTACATGACATAAAATAACAGTAATGAAGTGGCCAAGTCAGTCGCCCGACCTGAATGCCGTCAAAATTTTGTGGAAACTCCTTAAAAAAATGCCAATAAATGAGATCCAGTAAGTAATGCATAGTTTGAAGTAGAGTGGTCTCGTTTGTAATCCAAAATATGTATGAAACTCGCCAGACTCTATCCAAATAGGCTGGGTGCTGTTAAATCCAACAACGGCTTTGTGACTTAATACTGTCTGTCATTTGACTGTTTCATTAAGAAAAAATTAAAAAATGCTGCAATTTTCGACGTCCTTCTGGGTTATTATTTTAGATGTCAATGCTGCTATTTATTGTACTCTAAGCTAAAATGACAGATAAAAATTGAGTATATAAACATGTATACCGTGTTGAATTATTTCAATGCGTAACACTCCTCTTTAGGCCCGATAGAGGGAGGGAGAGAGCGAAAGAGAGAAAGAGAGAGAGAGAGAGAGCGACAGCGAGGGAGAGTTAAAGAGATTAATGTTTATGTTATGTTCTGAAAATGTGGCTTTTGAGGACAGCTTGACAATATGACCATGATAAACCTGTCCTGAATTCTTCTCCCAGCGTCTCTGCAAAATAATTGAGTCAATGATTGAGTAATATTTTTTTTCGTTAGCGTGATATCTCACAACTAGTTCGCACTTGGTTGTTGCAAGAAAAGTTTCATAAGATCAAGAATAAACTGGGGAAAAGCTATTCACGAGCAGAAAATTTTCAAAGTATACCTTAAGTCACGCATTTACTGTATATCATTTTTATACACACTTCGCATATAACAATCGTTTTGTTCTTTTCCAGGTTTTGTGTTTGTGTACTCAGTCGCTATTCGTTCATGCGAGTATCAGCTGAACTAAATAATGTTAAATGGAGTTCGCGTTCTTTGCATTTTTAAATGCAGCAATTTTGGGTTTCGTCTTATTGAATATTGTGTCTTGGAAAATTTCTTGAAGAATAAAAAAAATGGAACCCCATTTTGGAAACTCACATGAAGTACGACCATGTATTCAATCTGTTATACAAATTATACCAGAAAACAAGCTTATCGAGTCCGATGAACTTACCAGCGCTTCGGAGCTATATTTGCCCTCAGTTTGGACAAGCTAGTTCAGCTTACAGATTTGTCCCGCACACAGGCCAGAGTCATGCACCAGATGAATGAAATCTTGACTAGCGTCGGTGAGCCAGAACTCATGATCGAATTCCTAGCGCCATGCTGGGTTTGTTGCCTGCTGCTGTGGTTAAGCAGGAGAAAAGCTGTCTCTTTTAAAATGGCCTATCATCTGGACAAAATGTTCGAATTTACGTGAAATTTGAGAATGAAAATCTCCCACCATTCAAAAATCAGCAGGTTGTAAGATGCTAAATTATATATTCTTGTGAAATTTTATTTCAAAAAAATCCATTTGGGTTCGTGATGTGTCGAGTCTCACTTTAACACGAATTTTACTCGATTCTCAATTGACTATAAAGATGTTTTAAACAAACAAATAATAACTTTCAAAACATCAGATAATGTTTAGTTTTATCAACGAAGTGTATCCATTTTATCAGTTTTCCGATATTCTTCTCAAGCTTTTTTGCACTCTGAGTGAAAGAAGAGTTTCAGCTCGCCTGATTTTGATCACTGGAATGCAAGGTTATGGCCTCGAAGCAAGTGTGTCTTCTGTGGAAGAAATGCAAATCAAATGAAACAATACCAGTACATGAGGCAGCTTTTCCTACACAAATGTCTGAATTGAGATACCTGTACAGTACGGAATGCGAATCACTCGCAATGTAACTCATTGTGTGCTTTGGACTCTATGACGCAAGATGCATCACTTGCTGGTGAGAGTACAATTAGAATGCTATCATCGCATTGTTTTTGATGAACACTTACTGTAAGCGAATACTCATGCGTTATTATATTCAAATACATTTCACCTGGCATCAAACAATACCCTTGATGTAACATATGATTTCTCATACAGAAGACTACTGAACTTGAAAAGTGACTTCACTGGAAGAAACAGCAAAGAATGATCTGCATGCATTCATGGTGTTCTTGTGCCAGAGCATAAGACAAGAAGCTGGCATTTAGATTCTCTCGAACAAACGAAATACAGAATACGGACTGTGGCACTGGTATCTTACGAGGATTATTGGAGTCATCGAACTTTGGCTTTGATTGTATGTTATATTGTTCTAATCAAAATGTCACAGTTGCGTGAGAGACTGAAGAAAATTTTGTTGGAACAATACCAAAAAGGTACACTTCAAGCATTCAACTCAGTTTGCAATATTTTCCAAATGCTGTTAATTTTTGCACGCCTTGTAAGACTGAAACTTTATCCATTTCTTTTCATTATATTTACGTACGCTTGATGTTCATTATAGCTCTCAAAGTAAAAGTTATGATGCACGTCTTGATGAGGCATAGTTACATCAGCAGAGGTGAAAAACTCTGGTCTGCGATTCAACAGTCGAATTTCGTGAGTTAAAAAGATTGAAAATTTTCGTGCTGCACCTTCCTGCTTGTGAATGGGTGTGCATGCATTAAGAAATGAAACATAAGCTCTAATGTGAGTACTCATTCAGAGGAAAGAACTATTTCTCTAAAGTGCAACTTCAACTGTACTTAACATAGGTCCTGCCCATGAAATAACTACATGTTGGAGAGTTTCTGAAAGTAATAGTTAACCCTGAGCAATTTAGCAAGTAACTAACTACGTCGTCTAAAAAACATTACTCCTTACCCTGGCATAAAATGATCAACTCACATTCAGCTCATTGAGCCCTTTCCCTTGATTAGTAGCCGACGGTCCCAACAGTCGACCAAGGGCATAAACAATCAATAGGGTTATTTTGAAATGAGTTAGGCTCATCATTCCGTTTTGCTCATGAAATTTAACAATATACTTAATATTTACAGCGCAGTTTAGACAGAGAATGAACGCTTCCCTACATCTATAGCATTTCTTCAATCTGTCCGCAATAAAGTTATTTTATTTTGTAGACAAAGCCGTTCTTTTTGAAAGGTTAAACATTTTTGCAACAGTGTTTACATTACAACAATGCTTCTACCGAATATGATTTCAACCATTTTTTCACAACGCTGTTAAATCTGATCGACCGCTTCGTTGATGTTTAATTACCACGTCATGTCAGTTCGTGATCGTTTCATTGCTTGCCTTCCTCAGCTGTCAGAGTACTTCGAGTGTGTTTTATCTAGAAAATAAATCAGGATTCAGTGATAAGTTAACAGTTAGATTAAGTCAACAGTGATTCAAAACTTAATTTAACCCTGTTTTCCTATTGCTTTGCCAACCATAAGATTTAAAAAGTGTGTCTAAATTTATGGTGTTTGTATTTACGCAATATTTGTTAGGCCATGGGATCACTAACTCGGAAATTCCTTCCAGGGGAAACGTTCTTAACTTAATTCCCACGCTTATTGTTCAGTACAAAATATACATCGTCACACAGCATCGTTGAAGGCTCCAATTGGTCACTGTTTCGAAGTGCAAGATCGAACGCATGTTGAGAAACTTATTAACTTTAGTGAGACACATATAATCATTGTACAGTAAGTTAGACTAGGCTGAGTGAGTAATTTAGAGCATTTATAAAAAACGATTTTTCGTACCTACAGTATGTGCTCTTTGCTTCTCCTTCTCAAACTTAGATCATGTAAACATAACAACGTTAACTATAGGCACCTGAAAATCAGATGCATTATGGCAAGCCTAAAGCTTCGGTAAAGCAAAACACCAATTATAGGCACATGAAAATCGGATACCGATGATAATCCTACTAATTTGGCAAAGCAAAACACCAATTACAGGCACATCAAAATCAGAAGCAGTGAGGCAATCGTGAAGTTAAAGTGAGGCAAAAGTGCGAGTAAAAATAATTAAAACAAAAATGTGACCAAGTTTTAGTAAATCCTTCCCATTTCAGATTTGGGGGAACTGTCTCTGGCTTCCATCTATTCAAGAAATTAAATATCCTTTCCAAATTACAGCAGAACAGTGCGCCGGAGTAATTGTTGCCCTTTTTCACACAGAGCAAGGAAATTAATTTGTCAGCAGATGCTGTTATCGCTGCCTGTTTATTTGCAAGCTCAAGCATATCTTTTCTTTGTATGGAAATATAAATCTTAATAGTTGAACTCTACCAATTTTTGAAATGTTTTTTTGTTGTGATGCTGTCGCTGGTGAATTTATCATGGTTTTCCTCAAAGAATCTCCTTTCTTGTGGATTAAACTTCGACGGAACATGAAGTGATTGCAACAACCAATGAACACACACAAATATTGAACATTTACATTCTGGTTTGCTAAATAGAATAGACGTACTACGTAGAAATGTTCACACGGATGGAAATTTTCAAGCACAATGCAACTTATTTGAAAACATTATTTTATAAATGGTCAGTGAATAATGTGCAGTAGAATTCGAGCTCTGGTGTGGGAACCATTCGAGTCTTGCTATCACGATCTTTGACTACACAGGCGTCATGAGCGCTCTGGGCTCAGGATAAGAGACGAACAATTCTTTGTTTAGATATATTAGATTTGACTCCACTATCAATTCAACAGACAAGCCTCCCATTTTTCAGTCCACTAACGAAGTGCAATACTGGCTGAGAGTTATGGAAAAGTCTTTCAGTGTTTGGGGCTTACTAACTCTATAACGATTAAATATAAAGCTAACGAAGGCACTGATAAGTTCACAGATAGCACCAGATTTGTAGAGCCAGTTCGACTCTGATCCAGATCACGTACTTGAACCAGGTAACTATCTTCAAGGGTTAGAATTATTTACGATAGGCACCAAAATATACTAGGTCTCCTTCGAATAGCTTTTATTTATGTTAGATTCTCCGTAGTGATACGAGGAGCCATTCAGTAGCGATCTGATAGCGAGCATTATGGAGGAGATGGCATTTTGCCGCTCAATGCCTGAATTAAAACTCAGTGACTCTATGACAAGGACTTTGTCGAGAGCCTCGCTCCCGAATGGTTTGTATGCATAATAAATGAGATGCTCTGGCGAGATGTCCGTCTTGGACCTTTTATCACGGGTCATATAAGGCGTCCATACATCGTACAGCTCACATTTGGCCAGACAATGTCTTAATACGATCTCGTCGCCACCTGTATACCAGTGGCAATACTGATGTGATAAAGATTTCAAGAGTCCCACTTCTCTTTGACTCTTTTTTTTTGGCAATTCAACCCTGGACAAAAAGGCAGCAATAAATTAAAATAGAGAATATTTTAAGCACAAATATTACGTTGGAAATCTGAGTAGCCTCACAGGCAGGACAATGTTGTTCGGAATACTGCGACATTTTAAGTGTGAAATATGTTTGTAGAGATGTTCCCGTTTTTATTCATCCATAATTTTCATGTGAGAGCTTGTGCAACTTCTGATGCGAATTGCTCCCGACTTGTTATATTCCGCACACACGCCGCTAGACGCACACATTCCTGAATTGTTGCCCTCCGTTTTCAGCCCACTGCACGCAAGCATTAGAATGCATTAGAATGCAGCACAAGCTTCATTCTGCACATTTTTCGCCAGAAATACGAATAAATTACTTCCCTCTAGATCCATTCTACACTCATATCTAGTCAAAAATACCCATCAAATTGCTTCCTAAAAACTAGAGTTTTCACATTTTTCCGTAGAAATGATAAAAAATTACTTCCCACCAGCTACATTCTAAATGGAAAAAAATCTACGCCATATTGCTTACAACATGCTACATTTTGTATTTCACTAAAAATGCAATTAAATTGTTTCCCACTAGTTACATTCCGCACAAATTAGGCCAAAAATGCTCATCAAATTGCTTCCAACAAGCAACATTCTGTAAATATTTTGCGAGAAATACAATTAAATTGCTTCTTACTAGCTACATTCCGCACACATTAAGTAAAAAATTCACACCAAATTACTTCCCACTAGCCACGCTCAACACAAATTCCGATGGACACGCACATTTAATAGCTTCCTCCCAGTGACATTGCACACACGTTGCCAAGGCGCATCAGAAGTGGTCCAGCAGCCCTGTGGCTGCAGTGACTGGTCTCATAATGGGCGGCAGCGCGTGCACGCCTGAGACAGCGTACGAGTGGCTCGGTCTCAGCCTCCTAAACTTGGCTGCCATAAAGTGAGGAGTTTCTGGCACTGTCGTCACGGATCTCTACTCGATCGTGTTTGGATTATTGCTCTGCTACCCATCTCTTAAAGAATCTCTGCTCGACTAACAAAGGAACTGCAGATAAAATACAATTAACACCAGACAGTTATTTTACCAAAGTGAAAATCAGTGTCGGTAATAAGCGCCCCAGTTAACGTTGTCGTGCCTAGACTGGAGTAAGAAATGTTTTACCATTTATGAAGTCGTGTCCCTGAACAGCGTTCTTGAAAGCTCCTCGACGCCAGGGTTGTGGGAATGCAGCTGAAATCTGCACGTGTGACGGAACTGCAACTCCAGGCTAAGCGTCAGCTTTTCATGGCAAGGAATTTATTGTTTCCAGTATTCGATCTACTTCTTTAGTTAAATAAACATTTGCTGTACTATGATTCCAAGAATGTAATTATTTCCGTGGTAACAGATAAACACGATACAGTGAACTTTCTTTTGACACTTGGCCTTGACTCAAAATTCGGCCAAGTACTGACTACTTCGTCTGTTCGTATCACACTAGTCTCCATTTCTTGACATTGATTAGATCTTAATTTAGTTAATCAAAGTTTTGAATACGAATTTCACTTCCTTCCACGAAAATAGACTAATTCACGTGTGGTAATATGTTTGTGGAAAATGAGAAACATTTTTATAAAAGTTTCGCCAAATTCAATGAATATAACATGACTTGACCCTAACAAACACGTAGCTAGAAGGAAATAGTAACAGTACTCTATGTACTATAGTACAATATTTACTATAGTACTTTATACACCATAGCACTGTATAACAGTACTGTACGTTTATTAGTATTCTACAGTTTTAATTAAAAGTTACGATAGATTGTAACCAAAAGTTGGTCAATAACTCTTAGTTGTTAACCGGAAGTTATCTTGTAATTCACTGGCAGCATTAAGTTGTAGATTCTATAGATACTGATTTTATTTTTTTCCAATAGCACAAGATGCATTACGAACGGTAATGCAAAAAAATTATTCGTGTATTCTAAACGTTTAAGCAATTTAACCCCTTAACACCCCACAGGATCGTACTGCCTTTTTAGAAAAAGGCTCCAATAAATTGCATTTCTTGTTGAATTTCTTCTTGGACCTCTTCTTTGAAGTTCAATCCCATGCAGCTTCAGTTCCTTTCTTACTGGACGTCGGTGACAACCTGAAGACAGTGCCAGTCGAATTATGGTGTTTGTGATATCGGCCATATGAGTAGAAAAATGCTAGAATTACCAGATTAAATCTGTGTATTTACATATACTATAACTGATTGCTTGTTGTACATCTTAATTTTATTCGTTATCGTTAGGTAAAATGGCACGAAAAGTATCAGCTTTTTGCTCTCATTGGCTAGAAAAACAGCACGAGGAGAGATTTTCTGTTTCATCATGCAAACTTTTGTTGTCGTCAATGAAAGAAATAAAAGTACGAAAAGTACTCATTCGCGTAGCACAATCTTTTATTTTAAATCATCAGAATACACAGTAAGTTTCATCGACAAACCCCAACAAAAAATGCAGGAACAGAGCATTTTCCGCTATTCCTCTCCTGACAAGCGCGACGCACTCTAGTTGCGCAGAATATGTTTGCGAGAGTATCCATCAAAATAGATGTTGCCCAAGCGACTGTTCTATCTCAATTTCAGTGGAGACGATGTAATGAGTAGTTATGGAGGGCATGAAGGCAGCAGCGATGGATCACGGTTGACAGGAGCTCTTGCGATACACCGAAGCGTGAGAAAAAATCCGATAAGAACGTTTAAACACACGCACTCAAAATTGCATTCGAGACTCCAGGCTTTTCGTTTATTTTGGCGACGGATAATATTTTGTTTGAGCTGACGGCAAATCTTACGGGCATGAAATTTTCCTCCAGCTAGTAGCCATTTTTTACATCATTATGGCTCAATTTTCGCTGCCAAATGTATATGTGAAGGTCGATGGGTGAGCTCGCAAAGTTGGTCTTGAGCAGCATTAAGAGATAGGTGATAAGACCCAATTTCCGAAAGTTTACGTTCATATTGACGATATAATTGAGCGCGAAAATAAGTCATGGAGGAGGAAGATGCGCAACAAACAATCATACGATCACATACTGTAACTTGGGGTTAGAGATTCACAAATGAAACGGAAACAAATATTTATTCAAAGACTGTTATATCTTTGCGATGGGAAAGCACGTTGCTTGGAATATGGACGGTGAATATTCGTAGCCTCAAAGTCGTTCGAAAACAACGTGATTTTACTTTGGTTGGAGAGGTTCATCTGCAGAGGAATCATCCGGAACTTATCTCGGGAACACTTCATCACGCTTCACTGATATGAACTTTGTTAAGCAATTTAACACTCCTTGCACGCTCGAAAGAGAACTTTAATCTAGTTTCCTGGTTAATTCAGGCACTGAGACTGAACTGCCGGGACATATCTTCGTCTTGGTCCATCACGTCTCAAACTATCTCTCCCACTCAGCTGTCCGGGCTCCTTGATGCATCGTTTCACGGGCTCGCCAATTTTACTCACAATCTATCGAATGGAGTGCGTGGTTCACCCCTTATCCAAGGACTCGTCATGTTTATCTGATGAGCGCCCAATGCTGAACAACACCTTCATCTTCTGGGTAAATTAAACCAGATTCTACTACAACGAGGCACAGTTCATCATGCTTGACTTCACGAACGAAAGATTCAGAAATAAATAAACGAATTGCAATAGATGTCTGAATATTCGCTCACATGAGATCGTCTAAGTTCCCTGACAGCTGATTCCTAAGTGTCTCTAAATTCCGGCATAACCAAAATACATTGAGGTGGCAGTATGGCGATCCATCCAGGCCTGTAAACTGATGTTGTAACGTTGTTAATATTCTACTGAAGTATTACGCAATATGAAGTTTTAGCATGCTAGTATTTTGAGTTTTGCTGGGTACAAGGTTGTAGAACATGTTCTTTAAGTTGTTAAAGTTTGAGTGGTGGAGCTTGTATATCTTTTATATCATTGTCACATTTACAAGCGGGGGAAAACAGTGAATTATTTTTTTTACTCAACATTCCAATTGTAGAAAATACTCTATACTCAAATGATAGGACTACATAATGGCGAATGGTAAATAATTAGAAACTTTAATTCATGTTTAGTTTATTTCTCACGAAAAATTGTGGAGTCTCACTTAATTCACGAACGAGGGTTTTAGTTTGTAATATAGAAATCCTCTAAATATTTGTATTATTGATTTCTTACGTGTCACAATTATAATCTTGTGGCATTTCAGAATAATTATAATGATAAAACCCGAAGAAAATGTATGTTCAAACTTTTTACTTCCAGGTTTTACAGGAATCGCTTACAGGTTTTTAAGAACGATTCAGTACCCAAAATTTGAAAATTTAAAATTAATTCCTGTGAATAGCTAATATTTATTAATCAAAATCAAGAAAGTGCAACATTCATTAAGGGCACATACTATTAATATTCCAAATGATTCAGTGCATCTAAAGTATAACACAGATAAATGCTCTCTCTGTTCTACAATTTGAAACATCGGGGACAATAAAACCAGATCTGTTGACACAGAGATGCCCTGACGCAGGCACAGTAGGTGCCGCAGTAACATTACGAGTCGCACCTTATCTTTACTTGTGTGCTGAGATGAGCATACACAGAGTGCAACTCAACGCTGGTCTAAAAAAGTTCTGGCACTGCTCCGTAATACATAGTTGCACTCATTTATTGTTTACGCTCCTCTTGTATGGTTAAGAAAGCTCCTATGTGGATCAGCGCGGTAAAACAAGTAAGTGAGCTTGCTGCCTTGTGATATGTTAACACTCGCCAATGTGGAGCTTTTTTTACGGCTCATGGCCAGCAAAACAAGATTCTGAACACACTGCTGCGAACTGCAGCCTTTCTGACTTTGCGAAGAAAGTTAATCTACTTTCTCAAGCAATAATTTTCAGTTTCGTTGCTAAATTTTAAAAAAATGCACACATTGCGATGAAGTTAATTATTAAGAGTGATTCATTTTGTGCTTTTAATTATTAGCTTCAGATATCTCGAGCAGCAAATTTTGGATGTAGGATAATTTTCTCACAGTATCGTAAACTTTAGTGACAACATTGAGGTCTAGTAGATTATCTACGCGCAATGGAAACTGGGCATGCAAACATTTATCGTCTGTCACCAAATTGTTTTAAAATTAACTCCTTGAACTAGATGCAAGCTGAATGTATTTAACAGTGGCATTCATGCTTCCATTTGTCTTGCAGTGTATATTTATAGGTCAGTTTCACTAAAGAATCCGATGGCAGCAATCCTACACTTTTTGAAATCATCTTGCATAATTTAATCTCGTTCCTTATGAGTTATGTTGGCTTTTCTTTCCGAAAAGCAATATAACTAATTTTATTCATAAATACTGTAGAGGAGATTGTCATTTATTGCGTCTCAAATAACGCTGGTTCTTGAATGAACGTAACTCAAAAGTTCTACCAGCACAGCCACCCAGTATCTGTGTGGTTGACGTCTAAGCTTCAATGATCCTTTAAGTGAAGCAGACCTCGTTTCTGTGAGTAATATGTCGCACTATGAGCCCAACTTCAAAATAATGTACTGGCGTTAGGCTCGGGGCTAGTTCATTACGAAGCCATAATAATAGATGGTTAATGTTTTTGGCCTGCATAAATTTGTGTCTCACATTTTAACAAGAATTTCGTAATCAAACTTCTTAAAATGAATGCACAAGTAGTGAGATTAAATACCTGGGCAAGGAAACGTACATGTTGTAGCCACGATGAGACTCACAAAGCTGTAAGAAGAGTTCTCCATGTGTCTATATATTTTATACTTGAAGAATGGAAATCTACGCTTTACATATTTTCATTGCTTCCCAAATCCGAGTGATGAATTTCCATTTTCATTTTACGTTTCATTCCTGATTTTCTTTCTCATTCAAACATTTTGAAGGGTGATGTATCATATGTTTTCAATTGAGACAACCTAGCCATCGAATGTTGTCATTTAATGTTGTGAGCTTGGATCACAATTTTTCAGCTTATTGCGATCCATTTTTACCGATGATAATGTATACATTGGGCCTTTTACCACATTTCAAAAAAACTCGTAACACAAACATTCACTCGTAACACTCGTAACAAACACTTAGTCATTGCTGTCGAACGCAGCAACAGCAATGGCTATGGCCTTCTGCTACCATAGAAATTTCCGCTACTTCACTTATCTGTTCAGGCAGATCACGCGAGTATAGAGACGCTGCGAGATCTCCAGCCGACTGACAGCGAGTAGTCAGGGTACAAGATTCCTCAAATGTTTCACTTAGCATTAGAGAACTTCATCAGATTCGAGTACCGTTTCAAACGTACCACACACAGTGCATCGATATAACACTAGCGCAATACCGAGCTGCAGAATTTTGAGCGTTAGCAAAACTTGTAACCCAGTAACCGGAATTTCAAAGATTTTTTTTCGTCTAAGTTGACGTATGGCAGCATTAGGTATTTTAAGTCGACTTGCTGATTCGTTAGTGGTGTTGCCAGAATTATCAAAATTTACCTATTTCCAAACAAAAATCAGTACTACTGTAAATATTACTGAGCATATGGCGACCCTGCCGAGTTGATGGCTAAATCTTGTTCAAAAATGCCATAACTGCACTCACAGTAATTAAGTGACTCCGAAGAACTTACGTCGCCAGCTAAAACACCTCAAATTGATTGGAAATCGACCCCTTGGGTTGATAGAAAGCAGTGAGGGCAGTTTTGCACGACAGTGTTCAAGATATACCCGCATGCCTGGCGCCGGCTACGCCTTCAGTAAAAAAGTTACATCGATTAAATTTATGAGAAAGTTGATTAACTGCATAAACGCAGTCATCTGCTGAAGTGTCTCAAGCACAAATCGGAAAATTCTTGACTACATTTCAATTGCAGTCAAGTGTTTGAGTCTGGCTGTTAAATGATAGCGAGGAGTTGGATTCAGTTTTTGAATAACTAGCGTATGACTCACAATAAACCATTCATGCCATCTTCAACTGTACGAAAATACACGTAACTAGTAAATGAATCGCTAAAAACCTCTTGATGCCCGTGCTTACGGTTACATCACCTAAAATTGTTTGCCATATCTTATTTGAACCCCACTCATCATGACCCAATTAGATTTGCAATAAAATATTCTTAAATTAAACATTTCTTTAAATGAAATGCTGTTCTCAATTAATTCTATTCCAACAGCAAAATGAATCTGAATCTGCCTTCATGTTCCTTGGCGTAATAAAATTTGGCGCAACCTCGTTTGATGCGTGCTAATTCGACTTCGAAATTCGAAATTCCGAAATTTTTCACGCGTAATATTGGCAAGTCAATAAAATCCTCTTCGAAATTCAAACTCTAAATAATTCCAATGTGATGATACTAAAGTTTAAAATCAAAATACGGCCAATACAATTATTCTCATAACTCAAATTCAAAATACAGCTGATGTAATCTTCCTCAAAATTCAAATTTAAAACATCATCAATAAGCTCGTCTTCACAATTCAAACTCAAACTATGGCTAATATCATCGTAGTTAAAAAAAACGCCAGATCGTTGTCCTTAAAATTCATATTCATAATACAGCAAACATAATCGTCCTCAAAATTTTAATTAAAAATGTGGCTAAATATTCAAATCCAAAATAAAGAGATTTAATCGTCCTCAAAATTTTAATCCAAAATACATTCACTACAATCATTTTAAAATTGAAATTCAAAATACAGGCAGAATAATAGTCCTTATAATGCAGATTCAAAATGCAACAATATGATGATGCTCAAAATCTACATGACGGTGCGCTGGTGAGCAGCGACCATTGCGATGCGCTGGTAGCAGTCCACAACAATTTCACGAGCAAAGAGCAAATCCGTTGGCTCATAAGACCCGAATAACTTCATTTACTCCGCATTCGATGCTTTTATGAAAATTTAAGTGGTTTTTGTCTTAAGTCTTTGAATTTCTCACTCACATCCTTGCTGAAGATGTTACCACAATATACGCTTGAGAGAAAGAATTTGCGCTAATGATCGAGCCACCTCTGCCTACAAGTTCAAGCGACTGGGAAAGTCAAAGTATTTACGTTACCAATGGTGATTATTTTCATGTTAAAAAATAACTTACTTTGGTATTTGTAACCACAATAATGCTTCCTCCCGATTACTCAGAAATATTTGCAGTTTTGATTAATCTTTTTGAAGATTCTCTGTCAATCCGTAAATTATTAGCTGGTCTGAGATAGGTGAAGTTTCATGAGAGATACCGTAGATTAAGCTTGGTGAATCATAATTGGCACACTTTTGGGGGTCATACCAGCCATGACAGAAAAGTCCATTATGTAGCTTTTATATATATTAGTAAATCGGCTCAAGTTCAAACGAAACAATGTCTCAAACACTGTTGACAAAGTATAATACACAATATATGAGGAGCCTTTCAAGCACATCACGAAAAGTCTACTCATTACGTACTTTTCTGCAAACGTGAGCCAAAAAATTCACGGTGCTTTCTCTGCTTATTAATACTAACTAGCAGGACCAGTGGAAGTTTCACGGTCAATATCATTGTTAAGTTACAGTTTTACCCGTGAAATAATTCCAGCACAACCTCTCCTAACCCGACATAACCTATCCTAACCTATGCTAACCTAACATAACCTATTAATTTAATCCTAGATGTTACAAATCCTACCCTAATCTATCACATCATAAACTAGCAAGACATCATCATCGGTCAACATCATCGTAAAGCTACGTGGACCTGTGAAAAATTGCATCTTAACCAATTCAAAGTCTAACCCATTCAACCATTCTAAACTAACCTAACCTAACCCAATAATTTTGCTAGTAGAACCTGCAAATAATTCTCGTTTATTTTTTGCATTTTTCCATTTTCCTTTTAATGGAATTAATGTATTAGTAACTTTTGAGACTTATGTAGTGAATAAATTAGCAATCATTGAACAACGTTGATGCCATCCCAGAAAATTATATGAAACTAGTATAATGTAATACAACACCTGTTTGTATGTATATATGTAATGAAAGAACATTTAACTTTAATTCTATCTTGCTGCTCTCTTCTTATATGCTCCATTGTTTTAGATGGGGAAAATGGTTCAACTTGTTTTAATCGGATGTAAGATGGCAAATTAAATTTCATATGTTAATAAGGCATGTAGTCGCTAAGAGTGGAAGTTTATGATCAAGCTGTAGTGTAGATATGATCTTTGTACCAAGGCGTGAAGAGTGACACACTCTGATACATAGTTACAAGCGTATTAATATTTTTATAATTCATGCTAACTAAGATTTTTAATAGAAATTCATACATTTCATCCCGCGTGAAATGAGTCGTTGAAAAAACGTGAATGTATATTTTATGTTAAAGTTACAGACAGACTGATTCGAATACTTGCCACCTCCCAACTGAAAAACGATACTTCACTAAATGACAAACTTATTCATGAGAAAAACAAGCAGCTTTGTCTTTTATTCGAACTGTTCCTTATTTGTATGAAAGACCTTTATTATCTCTACGAGCTCATAAATATTACACGGGTAGCAAAAATAGATAATTAGAACTCCTCTTACCTTTATAAGGCCAATGATGCTGATTGCGGTACCCTACAGCTGTTGGAACCCGATTAGGCATGGGACTCTGATTCGGGCAAAGGCTTCCCATAATTTTTTAGAAATTGTGACATTTAAATTTTGATGTGGCAAGTGTTCAGTCGATCCTCAAGTCATAGGGCATAATTCAAAGAAATCCTTAATATCTACTGAAAAAAAGTATTCCCATTATTCTTAACCGGTATTAAACATTGCGTTAGTTGAATAAGTGGGACTAATTTCTATTCGTATAAATTGAGATTCACTTCAGATGATGTATAACTCTAGAATCGCTTAGTGGTCAGCATTAATGGATTAATCTCCCAGCGTGTTTGGCTGTCGATTAACAAGCCGTTTTGGCCCTATAAGAAAGCACCTCGCTTGCAGCATCTGCAGTATGCACTTTTGAAACTCAAATCGTGGTAATATGTGTGACAACCTGTGAGCGAGTGGTCGATGTTTCAGCCAAATAACGAGTTTTTGATCGAACAACGAGAGTGCAAAGTTTCTTACCCACATCCCATACGATACTTTGATGATATTTATTGAGTTCCATCATATTCACGTTCGTTACAAAGATTCCAGTGATTTTGCATTCAAACTTGAGCATCCATGGTTGTTTCTTACGGTAATATTCTAGTGAGAACAAGAACTGATTAACTGCAGCTCTTTCTCTAATTCTTTTTCCTTCTTTTATCTGAACTCCTTTAGACTCATCCAGACAGTGTTTGAAGGGCAGCCTAATTTTGTCATTTCGCTGTCAGGCTCGCCACGTAGACAGGAGTTTGAAGCGCCTTGTTTCCTGCCTTCTGCGATACGATCTCTGCTGGCATATACATTTCTGACCTGGTATTTTAAAGTTCATCTAGAATTGACGATAGTCATTGTCATGTCATAACGAGGCTGAATAGCATATCCTTTTTTACTACTGCTGTTCCTGACAAGAAGACAGCAGCAACTTTGCTTTGTTGTGAGTTTCACGTTTTGGGTTATTTTAGCTTCTTTGCGAGATATGTACCTTTCTCAATTTTGGTCGAATGCATATTGTTCCATCCTGCTTAAGAAAGAACACTGAACCAATTAGTATGAAAATTGCCCATTGCATGTGTACGTTTAAATGTCTAGCATTCTTGTATGATTTCATGCAATTTTACTAAGTGACAAGTGATCAAACAATAACTGATTTAAAGCATCAGAAATACTGTATTCTCCTGTCTAACTCATGGATCGTCTGGAAGTGGAATGCAAATACGAAAGCCTGTCATCAAAAAATCTGAGCTTACTGGCACTTCTCATGAACTAATTTGTTGTAGGCGGAAATCCAAGGCAATAAAATACATGACACGTCTCTTAGACCATTGACTTGAATTTTTAGAAAATTATAAATTACTGATTCAAGTGTGTGTTGTCTATTCCATCTTCAGATAATGTTTGTAGGAAATAAAATTGTTTCATTAAGAAGTGCACGAACATAACTCGGTAAAAAAAGCCTCGATCTTCGAAGATCACGATTCGTAAATTGGATTTCTTAGGAAGTTGAAGGAAGCAGGAATTCCATTTATAGATGCCTCCATCTTTTAACTATCTTTAGCTTATAGAGGCGTTAAACGATCATGATTTGAAGGCGATTTTCTCAAAGCACTTCGCTGAGTTGACAGAGGCCCTTATTTATAGAGTCCGCGCGTGACATAATTTCTGCTCGTGATGTTAGTGGTAAGCTCGGGGGGCCAAAAATTTGATGAACATTATTTTGCGGAAGTTCACACTTTTAGCTGCTTTACTACTACCAAAATTATAACACTAATTTCATTTGCAGAAATTTATCAGCAGGTATTCGTTCGAATTCTTAGCTCTTATTAATGTTAGAGTCATGTCCATAACTGAAAGCTAAGGCTTACTTTGTCCGAAAAAGTTTCGAAATAATTTTAAGACTTTTGAAAAGAGTAGAACTTGAAATATTGGCCAATAAATTTATTTTTCGATGAAATCAAATTTTAAGTGCTTCTATTTAATCACAAGTTCTAAAGTTTTTGACTGAACTATTCGACAGAGACTCTCTAAAAAGTGCAATGTCAGACAGTAATTCACCCGCACTCATATGTATAAGTTTTTCCCCATGAAAGGAAAATATGAGAGATGATGAAAAATAAAAAACATTGCCTTGGGAATAATTTTTTGAATAAATTCTAGCGATACATTTAAGATTGATAACAATATTACTTCAATGTATTAATTCAATGTCTTGTTGAAGTTATACTTCCTCGTGCGTTTCAGGCCAAGTTGAAGAATAAATTCAGTTGTGCAGTTTGTGCATCGGAGTCCGTGGGAATGACATCTCGAACTTTCGGCTCCAGGGTTCGTTATTTTATTCACCAATTTTGACATCAAATTATTGGATTCTTAGCAAAAATCATTTTGATCTCAAGTTATGGGATGCTGAGCATCGTGGTAGGAGTTATGGCACTGACAAAAGCTATTATGTACTCTTCCTCATGCTGCTATGAGAGACCACCCGAGAAAGTTCAATAGACAAGCAACACAAAACGGTCTTGAAATGTGAAGTAGAACGATGCTTTCTTCTAATTATAAATAAAATTGCCAAGATACACGTCTTTACTGAAATCTTATTTACGAGAGCCAATGATCTCACCAAAGACGAGTATCTTGACACTTTTACTTATAATTATAATTTACAAAATGTAAATCACTTACATATATCGATGTTTTCTTCTGCTCTACCAGCAAAAAATCTCCTTTTATTCATGCAACATAACTGATTTTAAGCAATCGTCTCAGTTTTTCGACTATAACGTCGTATGTAAATAGGTAGTTAACTCTATTTTTTTGTTAAAGTGATTTTCACTTGCTTGCATTTATTTTTTCCTATTTTTCACCGACTGTGGTCAGTACAGTGTGAATAAGGCGCTTCGATTTCATGGAAGGTTCAAGAATACCCTAAATGTGCATTAATAAATTTCAATTCCTGTGCAGTTTTCTGATAGCATAATAAACGTGTACAGTATTCATTCATTAAACTTGCTGAATGTTTGTTTCCATTGCAATACCAAACGAATATACCATACGTTTGCCGATAGCGTGCAAATCAACTCTCATTAAAATTGAATTTCTCACTGCATTCTTACGACTTCTGACACGTGATCTACAATTCACGTATTAAATTTCCACCATACACGCCTTCACTGCTTCTTTCCTGGCTGGACATTCAGCCTGTTATGTAAAATCACTTTAAAAAATACATGAAGTACATATATAATCTCCATGCGTAGCTGTTCTACAGCTCTCTCACATTTTCAGTGACTGTTCTGCTCTACATTTGCCCGCTTACTACCTTACACGGTGACAAAGGCCCGCAGTGCGCTAATAGGTCTCAAGTTCTCAGTCGCGTTTTACATTTATTTTTAAAGCGATGCAGGAGTGGAATAATGGGTCAGTACACCACTTTGTTTGAAGCCATAGCTGAAATTCTTTATGAATATTGCTACAAAGTCATGATTTACACTTTCTGCAAGAAGAACCCTTGCCTTTCATTTCTATCCCTATCGATTTCATTGCTATCCCTATCGCCTCCAGCAGCATAATCGGGTTTTACTCCTTTTTAAAAGTACTTAAAGCCGTCATCATCCACTGTCGATGCAGTGGTTACTGCTTCTATCATTCCTCGTGATCAGCAGACGCTATATATGCTATAGCACTTCTTATATGTACGTATACCTGCTGATATTACTGCATTTACTTTATTTATAACCCATTCACCAAATGACTCACTCAGTTACTTCGGTTACATTCAGCTTCGGCTCAGTTACTTCACAGTAAATTATATTTTTTGCTTCAAAATTCTCTTTCAAAGTCCCGGCTATTTTTTAGCGAATCGTTTTCGCTCCAATCATTTTTATTTTAATGACTATTCATTATAAGTCTAGTAACATGACACAATTTCAGGGACTGACAAAATACTTTTGTCACATGCTAGACTTCTCAAGAATACTGAAGTTGAAGTTTCCAGTTTTCCATGAACTCTAAATTTTTTTCCACCACAAAAGACTCATGCAGTACATTTCATCTGAAAACTTATCAAAGCTCAGCCATTTTATAAAACTTCTAATTATTCTTAACCCTTAACAGCCTCACGAGCCATGTATGGCACACTCACTAAAACTGCTAACACAATTTATTTCTCGTCGAATTCGTGCCCTAACGTAATTTTTGAAGCTTTCTGACGAATGGCAGTTCCGTCCCCATTCTGATGTTGGTGATAACCTTATGTCAGAGTCAGTCTAATAATATCAATAGTTGTGATTTTGGGATTTTGAGTAAAAAATTTAGGCTGTTAAGAGCTGATTCTCCTATTTCTAGCATTTCACAGTGAGTCATAAAATCCGCGCAACATTTCATCGCAAATTTTATCTTTCTACTCATTGCCCACTCCTACCGATACGACATTCCGAGAAAGAGAAATTTTAATTTTTGGCTTTCTTATTCCCTTGCAACTTATTTAAATCCCCTGAAAATAAGCAAGAGATATTTGATAACAGTATTGAGAATGAATATGAGGTATTTAAAAAAGTGTAGGAACAGAGCGTTTAATGTGTGCATTGGGTGTCTAGTGTGGTGAAAGAAAAGGAGAAGTGCATGCTGAAGTTAAAAAATAAGCTTCGAAATTGGTTACGCATTCGGAATCGAGTTTTTCTAATTCTAATCACATGTATGAAGTAACTGACTATTTACTCATTTACACAAACAGAATTGAATCCCATCGCTCCATCAATCATCTCCATTCACCTAATCCACGTATGACACTCATTCCGATAATTTATTCAACATTGCCATTTCATGTAGGTATTTTTATTATCGTAAACGTGACTTCAAGTCCGGTAACTCCTTGAATGGCCTCATGTGTCAGGCTGACCTGCGAAATTCCCGACGCAATTACTGATAAATTTACACTCCTATTTATATATAACTCTAAAGTTTTTCTAACGTTTTGGGATGTATAAGTTTGGGGTCAATGAACATCAATAAACACCCATAGCCTACCTGCCGTTTTGCAGATCCGTGTTTGCCCTTGACTTTTAATTAAACTCAAACTATTTGACTATTAATTAACAAGTTTATAACTTGAATAATTCATAATTCTTCAAGCTCTCTGATTCATCGCTCTACGTAAAACAAAGATAACCTGACATTTGCTCATCATTTTAGCATCATGCAGCGCTCGCCAGTGATACATTTGCACTCAGAACATTTTCTCAAACTTAACTTCTCTTGCTTCTTCATGAACCACAAGAAAACGTTTAGAAGTAGCCATTTTTAGGATTCGAAACGAGACAAGTATTTCCTTCCTAATATTTCAAAACTTATTTTGACCTGTATACTCATTTGAATCAGAATGGAACTGAAATAGAGTAATTTGAATGAGTTTTTACCCAAACTATTCGATGCATGCCTGTATTCAAATGCATTAATGACGAAGACACCTAGGCGTCAAAACTGTCTTTTTTTCGCACGATGAGCAATAGTAAGCAAGTAAGACTGGGTAGCGTAACTTTGTTTAACCTAAATGAGATATGTACTTCTTAAGAAACATTGAGAGAACATATATTTAATTGCAGCAAGAAGAGAGATGAAAATATCGGGACTGGTTCGTCAATTAGCGGCTCGCTTTACTTGAGTAACTGTGAAGGATGGAAAAAGTTCATAAACAAGTCTTGCGATCGCACGCTAAATTTTGCAGAGGCTTAGAGAAGCTTAATCATTTTCTCTTTAATTTACACCGAGTATTATCCAGACTCTGCTTGGCGATTAATAACCATCTCTTCATCCATCTCAGAGAGTTATGAACGACTTTTGAAATAGCTCTTCGCTTCTCCAACTTTCATTAGCCAGGGTTGTGTCAGTTCTGTGAAAAGGCTTAGAAAATGGATTAGAGCCTTCATTATCTCCACGATTATCCAATCTATGGCCGCAGGATCAAAGGCATAAATTATTGACTGCATTCTTGTACCCAACAGATTTTAAGTCCCTTTCTAAAAAAGGTTTCATCATTTCAGTAACAATCACATGAAACTTTTTCACTTAAATTTTCCTTTCTAAAAGTTGTCGTGCATGTATGGTACGTTGTATAAAACTTTGAACCCGAAATTTAACTCACTTGAATGTCGATCAAAGAAGTGGAACTCGAAATTTTACATAATCTATAATGTAGAAATCATAAGATCTGTAGTTGATGAGAAAATAGCAAACAATAATGTGAAACAAATTATGGGAAACACATTCCTATTTGAAAAATTTCACGCGTAAATTTTATTTTTTATGCATCGTTATTGATAATCTACCTCCACCGTTGACATATATTATTCTAAACTTACACAATTGAGCGCAATCTGATGACATACTGCTCTATTTCTCAATTGAGTACATCATTTCTTGTGCACTATCGAGCAATTTTTATATCTTCTCGTTAAAGAAAACAAAAATTTCATCGCTCATAAAACTTCCGTAAAAAAGTTTAAATATCATCAGTAGTTTGGGAACAGATTCTTCATAATTCGTCATAGACTCGATTAAACCTCGAGTCCGGGGTCCGGCGTAACCCAGCTTGAAGCGATACAGTTACGACCAGATGCACGCGAGGTCTGTTTGAGTATGGAAGTCTCGTCAGCCCTCCTCATCAAATGAGGCCCATTGATATGCATGCGACCCCTGCCGATCATAGCTGATCGGGTTACCTTGTGGTCTTTTAATTCAATCAATTAGAACATATGACCTTTATGAAGGTGCACTAAATGAAAGGGGCCGTGGCTTTAAAAAGAGGCCAATGCTCCTGCTGCGACGAGGATGATCGTGACGCAGTGCGATGAGCAAGGCTCCAGATTGACAGCCTTCTTGAGAGGATTCGCTGGAGATGCGTGTAACCTCACACTTTTATAGCTTCGCTTTAATGTTCACATGAGCTTTTGCATCATTACCTCATGCTCCTTGCCTTAGCGCCTTCAGTGTCTCGTTTCCTCACGGAGTGAAAAATTACTCACGATTGGCTTGTAACAAAAATCCGTCTGACTGGCATCAAATATTGCTAGAAACGAGCATGCGATGAAAACTTTGATCAAAACAAAAGTTAAAATAATGAACTCCACAGGATATGGGTTGAAAGAATTCAATCGCTGCAAGGATGTCATTTAGTTATGCTGTTCGTAAAGTACCGTAATAATTATTAGCTTGTTTTTCGAGTTCAATAAACTGGGATTTAGCAGCGCAGGTGCTACACAGCAAGTCTTTCCTGAAAAGTTTTATCACTACAACAAAATAGTTTACATGTTTCGATATTTTATAGGGAAATTTAACACTGTCTAATTTAAATTTAACAAGAGTTTTCTACAGTAGTGTGTTTAGTGAGTGCAAAAGATTTGTTTTCAGTCCTTCATGTATAAACTTATCACAGAGCTCTCTGAAACAGTTAGAACTTTCTTTTAATAAAGTGCGTATTGTGCAATTCTTGCATATAAAAAATAGCAGAATTCAAACTCAGCAAGCAAACATTTGCGAAACTTGAAATTTCACCATCTAAAATAAATTTTTCTTCGCAGCTGCTTGCTGGATGAGGAGTTTCGAGAGAACACATAGCGTGGCGCCGGTGCTCTCTTATGCTCACTTGAAGTGCTTTCAATTTGTGGTTGCTATTCAGTTCGAATTTGTTGCGAAAAACATTAGTAGTTCCCAATTTACGTGAACTACATATAAAAAATCACAGAAAAATGTAAAAAACTTGAAAACAGATGATGAAGGCCAGGTATGCATGAGCATAGTCATAATTTCAGAAAATAATGAGGTGAAAATTTCAGACGTCAACTTTTAAGTAGCAACCATCCTATTTCATCGCATCAACATTTTACGAATTTTGACACTCAGTGATAAGCTACGGACGATGCTGAAATAGCAACTGAGTAATTTATCAATTTTCCACTGTTCACGAAAGCTGAAAGGCCTTATTTAATGACGAAGCAAAGAAGCTAGTAATATACTTTTTACATCAATTTTGATCTCAAGTTATTGGATTATAAGCAAAAGAATACACAAATTTCTTGCTGACATGATGGATTTTCTTGAAAGTAAATATGAGGGTATACTCTGTCTAGATGTTCACTTTTCCGCTTCAATGCCTCCTCTGCTCCATTTTCAAAGGTAGCACATTTTAGACAGATTATGAATTTAATGTTTGAATGTGTAGTTCGTTTCTTTTCGTGTGACAAGTCATTCTCGGGGAAATAATGATTGTATACTTTGAATTAAGGAAGAAATTATTTTGGCTTGATAACTCATTTTAAAGTTTCTCCCTGACTGAATGCGTCGTGACTCTCATTGTGCTTTAGCTGACCTTCCATGACTCTAGCTTCCATGCGACATTGTACGGAAGACTACATTATCGGAGATCCAGGCACAATTTCCTTCATTGACTCAACTGGTAATCATAGGTAATAATATTCTAAATTTAATTTAGGATGTACGTTGCTTTAAAATATAATGATCTTCGGTAGATAAATTATTTCAGCAAAAATTACGCCATCAATTGACAATTAAAACTTCATCAAATGATTCGGCTGAGTCTTTCAGTAGGTTCTGAGAAACACTTTTTGAACTACTAAAGTAAAATAAAATTGCTCAGCGATGTTTGCTCCAAGTGGCATGTGTCGGTTAAATGTGAATTAAGGTTTGGCTCCTCATGGTATCGCCAATGCTTTATAAAAATGAGAAGTTGGAGAGGCAGTACGGAACTCTGCTGCTCCAGAATTCCCAAAGTGGCTTTTTTCATGGCCTAAATTCCGCAAGATTACTTTTTCTCGAAACAAAATTGGACCACACAAGCGACTCAGTCACTAGTAACTTTGTTGGGCTGTCAGTCACTGAAGTTTCTTCATGGTCAAATTCTATGAAAAGTTTCAAATTTGTAACTTTTTAGACAAAAAAATTGGCAGGCCTGCGCAGCTGAATACTCATATGCATTAGATATGCAGCACCCACATGAGAGCTGGACATAAGCGAGAGAGCTGAGATACTTGCCTTGCTACTGAGCTGATCTTCGAATACAGTAGTTATATAAACTTGGGACTAAAATGTGGAGAATTCCTTTGCATAATTTGTGCTCTCATTTTCTCATGTGTCGCAAAAGTCTCCCCGATTTCTTGGTTTCACACGTTGAAATGCACGACTAGGAATACACTACTCTTAATGTTCTTAGTGTTGCAAAGGTTTACTTGGGCAATAGCACATTATTCCAGCAAGTTTTGGCTCTTCGAGCTCGTAATGTTTAAGCCGTTTTTGATAGGAAAATTGTGGACCAAATCTCATAACGAGCAATACATTGACAATCAAAAAGTAAGGCATCCAAGATTTTTGAGCGAACTCGTTTCGATTATCAGTGTTATTATTTATTGAATAAAAATGTAAATTATATCTGTAAATCAATTTTCTTACAACGATTTCTTATTAGTTTTAAAAAACACCTATTTGCAATATTATTTTAAGTATTTTACTATTCTTTTCACACATTTTCTACGTGATGTATTTTTTTACATCTCACAACACTTGTGATAGGCATTCATTTGGCAAACGAGAATGGTGCGATGTCGGAGAAATTATTTTCCTTAAACATTTGGCATTGTCTGTTTTTCACCATAAGTGTCTGAAGGGAATAAATTTTAAGCTATATATATAAGGTCAAAATTCAGGCACTCAATTTCAGTTTTTACATTCAATTTCCGAGAAATATTCATGAGACCAGTGTTTGGGCGCACACTTAAGGAAAGCGGCTCAAGGGCAAAATAATTTTATACGAACTACAGACCACAGAATTGATCAAATTAAAAAAAAATTAACATTCTAAACGTACCTTATCCAAATTTTCTTTATAAGTATTGAATTCGTTGCATTTTAATAAATAATTAAACCTCTGTACATAGTACATTTTTAAATAATGAGGTGATGAGTGCTTTAAACCTCTAAATTAGGTCTTTATTACACAGCGAAGGTAATGCGGTTTTCTAAACAGGAACAGTTTCAGCATTTAATTCTAAATAATTGCATACAGGCCTGAGCGTACAAAAAACAAATCAGTACACCAGGTGAGGAGCAGCTCAGAGCCGTGATAACACAAGCTATTCAACTAGTTCCTCTTGATAAGTAAGTCTAGTAATTAACAGTCAGATGTAAGTTCACATTTTGCATTAAAAAAAATTGTTATTCATTTACTACGAACCCATTAGGTGTTGAAAGTGAAAAATCAAAATGTTTCAATTTTTTCATTAAAACAGCAGTCCTGAATAAACTACCGGCTTTGTACTAACACATTTTATAACGACGATTATATGGTATTTTCCGCAGCATAGGAAATTAATTTCTAATCCTTAATTTTGTCGATGTAGTATACCCTGAGCTAGTACAAAATCACAGCGTATTAGCAGTATTAGCAGGTGTAACGCTAAGAATTTCAGAGCAAATCACCATCACGCCTTCTCTCAGTTTCCAAAATTTATACATAAACAACGCTAGAAAATAATCCTAGTTACTTATTTTTTGAAAATAGGTTAAACGGAAACATTCAAAAACTAAGGTCAGAGAAATGCACGATAATTTCCCAAACTTTGGTGCGAAATTTAAATAATTCCTCTTTAAATACCTCAGGGACCTGAGTTCTCCAAAAAAGAAAAGATTCGAAATCCAATACGAGGAAACATTTTATTTCACCTACTTAGGATTGTACACACCTTGTTCAAACTCAAGTTTTTACAGCGAGCCTGGCGCACTGCAAGAGCTCTTTCCCCCATCGGGACGACGACGCGGCGGCAGGCAGGGCGTAGCATTCAGTTAGCGAGGCGCACGTGAGCAGAGCGAGGAGGGTCGGGGCACTTGGCAGAGTTTGATGTCGAAGCGCTCGGCTTCGCGGAACTTGAGAGCAAATTATCGCCCCAGCAGGAGGCCTGCACGACACGGAGCGCCGAATCGCAGCGTCGCCTGGAGGTCCAGCTCTGCACTCGAATCCTGCGAAATAAACTCAGAGAGTAAGACTTATTATTGAAGGATCGATTGCACGAACATTTCTCCTGATTTGACAGGTCACGATCCAATAAAAAAATCCAAGAGAGCATGTCATGCTAATTCCAAAGTCTGGGACTCAGAGCATTTACGTTTTCTCCATGAGTTTCTTTGATGTTGATTGATTTGCGTTTCATACGTCTGAATAATTAATTATGTTTCTAATTGAAATAGTTCTCGATCCTGTCGCACGCCACCATATCGATGCACGGGATAACAATAATGATAAATTCTGTTGCTTCTGCAAGGAATGAAGGGAAGTTATGGTTAATGAGAGGTCTAAAATTCCCTGCCCTTTAACATTGTCTTTCTCCTCAATATTTGAGAAGCGAAAAATTCTTTGCTGATCTGCATTCATTTTTAAACCTCATGAGTCATGACACTTATTTCTTTCACAAGGGAAAGGCTTCGCCGGTGAAATATGAGGGAGAGATTTAGCATTCCACTCATATTGCTGTTCTTACATGCCAATTAAATTTCAGTTTTCAATTTATTTGTGCTTTTAAGTTTGCAGAAATTCCTGCGAGGGATGTAAGTCGTCGATTTAAAAATTAATGAGTGTCTGTCTTCTCGAGCAAATACTTTAGAGCAGACTTCTCACATGATTTGTGACTACTTGGATGCTTGTTGTGGACCCTTTAGGTGGTGCTGGTCATAAATACACCAAGCCTTGAGATCTTTTCACTTCCCTTCATTAGGTGGGAGTAGGGCAAGATTTAACAGTGCACACTCCCATTCTCTTAATTGGCACGTGACCCCTCGAAGAGACTCGTGTCAAACACTTCGAGGCACCGCCTTCGATAAACGCACTCCCAAACATCACATGTCCGAGCGCCGCGTCTGCCAGTCTAGTTCAAAAGCCGCATCAATCCAGACATAACAAGGGCAGAACTACTTCGTTGGTTTGTAAGCAAACTCGATCCTCGTGTTTTCGAGCACTTTAGCAAAATTTACCCCCAATTAGGTCTATATACACAGATACAAAAGTAAAACATCCAGGCTTTGCAGCGCCATCCCGCTGGTTAAAAATATGACCTTTTTTGCATAATGAGTGAACTCGACCTCATAAGAGAGATTACAAGCAGCAGACCACTTTTTGTGGGGAATTTTGTCTTCCTTTCGCTCGATATCTGAACTGCGTGAGTTTAGTTCTCATCAACTCAGTAAGAGAGATTCTCGGAGTTGTATACTACTTTCATTTGAGGAAGAATTTCATGCTCCTTTAGCTAGAGGAGCTTGAACTGCTTAGGCTGGAGGTCACTCTGTGGAATTTCGACGATATTTGGCAACGACTGAAGTTATCTTTGAGCCAAAGCGCGCTCGCTTCAGAGTTCTTCTTCTGGTTTTTGCCGGCAGTTTAGAAAGGGAGCAGATGCAAACTTTTTCATTCATTTGATGTTGGTCAGTCTCTTCTGTAAAGTTCTTGTTTGACGGAATAGAGTACGCGTAAAATAAATAAACTTGTGATTAGGTTTATCTTCCGAAAGTTTCACAGTACTAATTAACAGTGCTATGTTATGTAGTCAATTGACATAACAAGCTGATTTTACATTACTTATAAAGTTATTTTCATCTGGAAATAATCGGAAGTTTTTTTCCGCAGGTTCAACAGATGTACAAATAAAACTTGAAACGCTTGAGGTATATTGGATTTTTCATTTATATGCTAGAACTTGGGTTTAAGCTACCTGCTCAACCCATCATTCCTCCCAACTGTCAAAAATAAAAACTGTTAGGAATACCCAGGATAAAATATATTTTTGATACCAAAATGATCTTGGCATGGACGTATTTCGACCGGACTAGCCACAGCATTGGAGCTATTGGCTCCCCTGTGTGACTTGAGCAAAGCATGAACTGTTCTGATAAACAGCGAATGTGGCTGCTTTTGTTGCAGAGCCTTTGTTCTGTCGAAGGGCTTTATCTGTGCTCCCAGAGACTACTCAATGAAGGAGCTGTCCTCTTGTCAATAGCATGACGAAGATTTACTGAGTTATAATCAAGGAGTTTGGGACCTGCTAAACGTGCTCCTTCATTAAAGGAACTCACTGATGTGCCGATACATTAATTAGTGAGACATGTTTGTTTTTCACGACCTCATACAAGCGCCGAGTCATCGGACGGCGCCTCACGTGCTCCGCAGCAGGGTCCCTGTCCAATGTGTAACGCTCGGCATTCCAATGGTGTCCTAAACTTCATTAAAATATCAATCAGGTTTTACGTTAGCCGTACAGTTCACCTAAAAGAACCGACGGTCCTTTGTGGTTCTTACTAGAAAGAATACTGTTACAGTCACGGGGTGGAAAAGATGCACCCACCAGACGAACTGTAGGGCCATTGTCGAACCGGTCCCCCGTCTTCATGTAGAGAAAGCAAGCCACGCGAAACGAAGGACTTTTTCGGTCTTCTAGAAATTGTCATATCTTTAACTTGTATTCTGAAGAAGAATATGAATATTTTCGATGTATTGCTCCTTGAAGTGGGGCTTCATGCACTGTATATAATTTACATCACTAACTAAATTGAAAAAAATTGTGTGTTCATTCAGTTGTACTTAGTAGTGAACGTATAAAATTTACATTTTGGCGTACATGTGATGTTCAAACATTATTCGATCACTTAATCATTGTGGGAAAGGGGGGATAGTTTGAAAGGTACAAGCATTACATGTCACTAATAGTTCAAGGATATCAATTTGGTTTTTCTATAGATGATTCAAAATTACAGCAATTACAACCAGCAAATGCTTTTGTTATCCTAATACGTGAGCAATTTCTGGAACTGTGGTGAAACTAGAGAATTGAGTATTAAATATTTTTCAAAGATTAGTTTATGTAACCCATTTGCACTAGTTGGGCACTTGATCTCCAATTTCTCGTTTGTAATGACAGTTACGTGCAATTACTAGCACATTAAGTGGAGTTTTACGCTCTGATCGCTTTCGAAACCAGTACCTTAAGTCTTCCCAATTATGCAGACTGATGGAATTTTCTCCTGTACTTTGAAATTACGCACTTGAGTAAAATAAATCATAAGTAAATTGAGTTAACGACATGCAGGTTTCAATCCATAAATTTAGGAACGGATACTTCGTATCCAATCTTTACGAAATTTGTACATAACACCAAGCTCAGCTGCGCGATGTTGAGAGGGAAAAGCGTACAATGATCAAGAGACCAAAAAATGACACCGCAATGTCTCCAATCACTTTGAAACTTCTTTGCAAATATTCAGCAGACGTGAAGGTTGCCTCATTTCTGCCGGTACTGCGTTACAAAACAGAGCATGGACGGTGGAGGGAATGGGAAAATTGTGAGCAAAAGCGTTTGATAATAGAATATGATGCTTTGTAGAGCAATGTTTATTTTATGTACGAAATAGGAATAAGCAATACCAGGATGATGGTGGATGTGAGTTCCTACAGACACACCTATTGGTAGTATAACTTCGATTCTGATTTTTTTTTTAAATAAATCCCGAAGTCTTTCAACTGCTTAGTGAATCTGAAACAATCAAAGCACCCACCATTGAATGAAAAAATGTTGAAATCATTTAGGTAGATTAAGTATTAATTTCAAAATAAATTAACGAATCGCGCTTAATTTAGGACAACCTAAAATATTGGCCAAAGTTGATTTATTGCAAGCTATCTGTATCCTAGATACCGGATTAATTTATAAGAGTTCTAAAGCTAAAAGCGCGGCTGATAATGTGAGATACGTCACGTCGGGCTTAGATGGGCAAGGTTAGGTCGGCGTTGGTACATTTAAATAAGAAAAAATTTTCGTAGTAGTTCAGGTTAAAAAGTTAAGGTCAAAATTATGTCACGGTAAGGCTGAGAAGACCAAAGCCATTATTTGGATGTACTGAAAGCATAGCTTTATTTGCTATAAATTCAGCATTTGGCAATTGGCAAATGGTTAATTGGTCATTTGGATTCTTGTTTCGCACAAGGGAATCGAAATGGGTCTTGCTGACGGAGATATTGTTCTGATAACATGAATTTGACTTCACGCATCAATTTCCCTCAAAATATTCCACCATTTCTTCAACAGATCTATTTTTAAAGTTGGTTGATGAGAACCTGTCTACAGCTAATTCAGTACTCATATTAAGTTCATGCTCTAAGGGTGCTTCATATCCAAGTTGAAAATGTTCATATTTACAAAGAAATTAAATACTTCTTTATTCCTCAACAAACATTTCAAACACGAACATTATCATGGCATAATTTCTTCCCCCGACACAACACGGCGCGTATGCAGTTAGACCAGTGTAAACTCACGTAGCGTTTTTGATGTGCTTTAGAAAGCTTCTGGTCAGACCTATGTGTACCTTGGCACGAATGCCGTGTGAATCTTTGAGTATTTGCATTATAAGTTGGCTCCTAAATTGCAGCATTCTTCTCCGAGACATCAAGGACACAATGCCCGAGTCTCTGACAGAAACTCACACCATCAGCTCCACATTGTTGCTCAGCAATATTAAAACGCTCCATGGTCGAGAGAGACGATCTAATTGTTCTCCAAAGGAAGGATCTTCTTTGGTCTTAACAATGAGATTCATTGAAGATTTTTCAGCGGCGCTTGAAGAGAGCGATATTTACATTCGGTGAGCTGATATCATCGACACGATATGGATCTGGGTGGAATAGAACCTATGAAATGATCCACTTTTGGGTCCCTAATAAGAGGAATGAACTGAAAGGCATCACTATCTCTCCCGAAGTGAACTGCAGACGTTCATTACGCCGTTGCTTCATCCATTCGCAGGAATGACTATGAATAAGGCACGTGGTGAGACGGAATCCTAATTGAAATCAAGGCTCGATTGTGCTCTGCATATTACAGAGTCATCGTTGCGATTGACAGCGTGGAACGCCAAATCTGGGCTCTCCGTCCTGAAAGACGAAGCATTTGAAGTCGGGGAGACGTCCAAGAGGATGCAACGGAATATCTTCGAGTCTCCGGTCAACCATAACGGCGCAATCCATTTAAAAGCACGTCGAAATGCGCATCTGTAAAGAATTAAAAATGCGCCACTCAGTTTGAAATATGATGAAGGTATTTAGCAGCGCGCAGTCCAAAAGCGAAAACATCCTGATTTCATACCCCCTCACCTTCTTTAGTATTTTTGCTCGAAATCTAGATGACGATTTAATATATTATGAATAGAAAAAACTCGATGCTAGCATTGGAAAATCAGTCCACAAAAATTTTTGATAAGTTTTCTGTGGACCACCGAAAAAACATTGTAAATATTATCCCAAGCTTTCTAACTGAACTTGCATCAGTTGTCGTCATGGACGAGTGTATATTTGAGAATTTCTATGGTGCTCCAAGGAATGAAAATTATTTGGGAAGCAAAAAAATTATAAATTAATCGGAACAACAAGTAATAGATGCACACCATGAGCGTTCAATCAGTAAATTATAATTCCCAGCGAATGATTAAGATGGCGATTTATTTGATAGGCTCTTACACTGTGGAAATGTACTCTGCGTTTTTACTAGTGTATCTTGTACACTACTCACTTACTTCGTCATCCAAAAAAATACCACTGCATGAAACGTGAATAAATGACTCTACTTTCTGACAAAACTTTGGGAGGCATTTGATTGAAAAACCGGTTGTATTTTTAAGTAACATAAATTAATAAAAACTGTCACGTTGATGTTTGATAGCAAAATAAATGCCGTTGAATTGACCTAAAAACGCTCTTTTTGTTTTTCAATTGCGTAAGTTAATTTTACAAAATACACACATCCGTTTTCAATGCATCTCACAGTTTATAATACCCATACACTAAATTATCCTTTAAAATTTCGATGAAGCTCTGCGGAAGTCATACTAGTATGATCATGAGTGGACACCAATGCGCAAAAGAAGAACTCTCAATCTGTAAAAAAAGTTATTTCATCATTAGTAAATCGTCAGATGTTTCAATATCTTAACAAAATATTCGCTGCAAAAAAGTCCTGATTTATTCGACAACTATTGAATTGCAAGCTGCTGTTAAGCGTGACAGGTGAGAATTTGATGTTGTTCCGACCATACTTATGATTTCTTGAGATTCCTGCTTCATCAGAACGTAGAATGAGTCAAATTAGTTTTCGTTTCGTGCTCCACAGAATAATGTTCGGCGTTGTAATGGCTCCAGGAGTGAGGAACAACTACGCCGTAATTTACAAAACACGAATTGACTGCTACATGGCTGAACTACAATAAGGCAACATCATGGCCGCGCTATGGCTAATGAACTTTTTTTATTTTGTTGGCAGCTCTTGCTTGTAATTTTGGTCCAAGAATCTGGCCAGGCTGACTTGAATGCGCTTTAATTGGCATGTGTGATGAGAGAAGCACCTCAGAAGCGCGACTCATTGACAGCCAGACTCCGCAGCCTAATAAACTAAATGCCCTCTGATGACGCGTTCGCCATAATTCCGACATCTATTGGAAGCATCGAGTTGTTGTTTGTCCCTTGACATGCATGAGTTGGCAGTCTTGAGACTCTAATTCACGCTTGAGGCTGCGCTCTTTAATCTTATTTGTCCACATAAAAGTGAATATCGTTCAGAGCCGAGATTTATAATTTGAAATGCTTCATTTACGATGCTGTCTAACAGCTTGTCAATAATGCTCTAATGAAGCTGGATCAACATGCGTGTCAATAATAACTAACGATGCTCAAATAGCACATTTAAAAATCTGGATTCATTTCGAGCGCATGAACGTTCGCTAGAGGGCATTTTTTAAACACGCTCTGAAAACTCCTGCCTGCAGACAAGCGATCGAGGCCGTCTTCTCGGCTCGTGACAGCGAAAGTGATAACACACCAATGACACTTCATTGTTATACGCAGCGCTCAGAGCTCCGCGTGCAGATGCATTGTATTCGAGATCTCAAAGATCAAAGAATAGGCTTTACTCATTAATGAATTGCAGAGTCTTTGTAGAGAACGAAAGGATTTCACTGATGTGAATATTTTCTGGTTCCCACGCTGAATTTAAGCAGGCGTGCTGTGAGACTGTGTTTTAATGAAGCCAAAATTTGGCGTGCTTGGTCATTTCTAGGGAGTGAAAAGGATTCCGTGAAATCGAAATGATTTTCCCAAGCCACATTTCTCTCCTTCAAAAAGCCAGCGATTGAAGTGTGGACTGTATGGAGGGCAACCTGACATTCATTAAGGAATACAGTGCCTTGAAAAGGATTTGTTCATCTTATGAAACGTTCCGCATTGTTTAAAAGCTCCGAATATAATCATCTTCTATCTTGACACATGAAGATTGTTTCTTTGTGTCATACTGACAAAAATAGAATAGTTAAGAGCCTTTAGAACAAATTTTTGTTCTAAACGAAGTCAAATGGGCAGAATGAACACTTTTTTACATAAATAACAATCTGTTCACTCCAGCTTATCGTGTGAGTGTTCAATTTTAGAGTATCAATTAGCTCAATAAGGATGACGTAAAAGAAGAAAAAAAGGAGAAAACATTGCTAACAAAGCATTTGTCCCAGCAATGCAGCGCGAGAGATTTACTACAATTTAATGAAATTAATTTTACAGGGCACTCGTACTTAGAATTTTTAACGATTTTTAGAGTTGCGAGGCTCTTATTTCCTATTAATCGATGCTACCTACACATGATCCAGCCACTTGGTGTGTTACAAATCATTGTTCAGATAAATTATTGTTCAGCTACATATTATTTCTGAAAAGGTTATGAATGACATTCTAGGTAAACATTTAAATGATAAAAAGATTTTTAGCGACTGTTGCAGCGGTGAGCAATACAGATATATTACAATTTTGTGCTGCTCGGAAAAAATTTCTATCTGTTAACAAACGCTACTCCTTAACCTATTTTATCGAATCAAATTAAAACATTTTTCAGCTAAGCAAATAACCAAAGGTAATTTACTTAGTCGATGCTTTGAATTCCGGGATATATTTCAAGTGTTTTGATCCTCTGTCTAATCGCGGCTGGCAGAAAACTATATTGTTCCCCGAACATAAGTAAAATATGCATGGGTACGGTAAAATAATATTCTGATGATGCTATCAAATCGTATCTTTCATAATGCTCAAAATATAGGGTGTTCCAACAACTTGGACCGAATTTAAATGTGAATTGTGTTTTAATGCAAAATTATTTTTTTCCTGTTTCTTTCATATTTAACAATTTCTGTCTTTGGCAATTTCAACCCTGGAAAGATTAACAATCGAACAACGTGCTAAAGTGATTGAAGCCCATAACGAAAATAAACGTTCAAATGAAAATGCATTTCGCGCACTTCGCGATTTTTTTCGGTCAAGATGATCGACCAGCCGAGAGTGCGATTGGGAAACTTTTTATGGCCCAAATTGAATGCTATGGATGTTGTCACTGTGTGGCATGTGACAAGACGGCGTCAAACGCCACACAATCAATGCGACAATCGCTTTACTGAATGTGAAGTTAACTGATATTTTGTCTCAAAAGTCAATTGGCCACCACGATCGTGCGACTTGACGCCTTCAGATTTCTTCCTTTGGAGTCATCTCAAATTAAGGTCTATGCCAACAAGATAATAACAGTTCAACAGCTGAAGGATGAAATCGTAAGGCATATTGGTGAGAGCGAGGACCAACTATGACGAGACGTCATCAAACCTTTTAACCATCGAGTGGAGGTGAGCCGACATTTGGACGATATTATCTGTCACACATAATTGCCATGAATTACATAATGGGATCCAAGAGAGGAATCAATAAATTTTTACCATAACACTGTTTTATTCACTGCTAACTTCGATCCGTCTTAATGAAACACCCTTTATATGTCACTACCGCATAAGTATGGTTGGAGAATACGAATGCACATGCATCTACAAAAATACTACTGCCAAACTCACACTTTACTTCTAAAATATATCAAGGCCTTGTGCTGACCAGCAACGTTTTTTCAACTAATTTTTGCTGATTAATACAGACGTGAAAGTACCGATAACATCGAAGATTCTTTCATTTCAACTTGGTGACGCAACGGGCTCCTCGTAGCGTTGCATAGTCTACCTACATAAACTTTCGCAGTCGTTCTTACGGCAACGACAACGTAAATTGCTCAACAACCTATTCCAGACAAGGATAAAGCTTCAAAGTTTCCATCTTCTATTAGAGCTTTGTGATGTCAAAGTTCTGGGTACAAATTTGAATGAAAACATGATCTGAAGTACTACCTACCATGCTCCCCCTGATATTCTGTCGCAAGAAGAAGATTTTGAAAACAAAGGATTTTATATCAATTTTGTTGTTTGCGTACATCTTTTTAGAAAGGGCTAACTACCTTTCCTATTTAAGAGGAATTACTTGGGACTACGAAAAATAAACCTGGGTCTTATGCATTAACGTGTTGACGGTCCTAAATGAGGTTGACGATAAACACTTTTATGAGGTCTCGTTGTCAGACTTGATTACGAAGTGTCTTGATGTTGTCTGTGTCTCGTACTTCGAATAGGCTTACCGATTTTAAATTTATCTGTTAATGCATCCAAGGAGGTTGCCTCATATCTGCCAATGAAATCTAGAGCAGACTGCGGAAATTTTCTGGTGCTCTAAAATTTACTTCATCAGTGTGAGCGATCATGTTTAATCAGCCTTTATTTTTCCTTATTGCAATATCTGTGTCAGTCAACGTCCATGCACGGTGAAATAGTTTTCGCCACGTTTGTTCCATTTGATAAGTGACCTTTCACTTCAAAATAATAGTGTCTCCGAGATGATTCCGAGGGTTTTCTTTGTATTTCCATGATTTTATTGTTAACTCAAGGATATTTCGTGGAGCAATCCTTTTTTCCCCAGTATGAAACTTGACTTAAAACGTTCACTTAGGGTCATCCATTAGAAAGAACGTCGCGTGGCCCTTGCGTCCTAACACATAACAGATAGCGAGTTAAGCAGGCATAAAACAGTAGTTGTAGCTGAAGTTGCCTGCAGCAAGTAAGAAATGAATTGTGCTTCAAAAGGCTGTTAAATTTCATTTTAATTGCAGAGGAAAAATGACCTGACATGGCTGACAGCTGCTGCAGTCGTGCATATTGAGGACAGTTAGGATGTAAGTGGCAATTATGTCCAGCATTAAATGAAAGCGCAAGGCCCATGTTCAACGCATTAAGGTTTTACATAATTGATTACTGTTGGGTTACAGTATTCATCGTCAGCACCATTCAAGGACTAAAAGCTTCAACGGGGTGGCTTTAAACTCCCGCAAATATTTCTCACAAACGGGGACCAATTCATCATAGCCGCTGGAAACGCGCTGCCATGTTTACAAGAATCCCCTGCTGATGATTAGTGAAATGATACGCATGTCGTCATTTGACAATGGTAGCGACTAAAAAGACCCCTAATGACTGTGAAAAAAAATAGGCCGTCATTGTACGGAGTCCACACCGACCTCGGATCGATGTGACTCGTTGGCGTGAGAAGCCAATTCACTGCAGCTCCATCCGTCTTCTCGTGCATATTCTGAGGTACGTTGGGCTGCTGATGCGGGAAATGCATGGTCTTGTCCAATAAGGTCCGAGGAAGCCTGGAATATCGACACAGATCGAGGTTTCAAAAGATAGCAAACAGCTCTGTGATTTATGATGGGCATAAATTGACATATGAACCGTTCAAGTGTAGCGTAACGATCCAACGCTGAGATTGCGATCTTCCAGCTTCCGTGTTTAGAGTGACGTTGTAATTGAATATGAGAAGTGCTTGCATAGACTGTTCCACGTAATCTTAAACCTGTTTTGGGTTAGTTCTCGGGAATAACATGGTTTTGCCTTCAGTTGCCCATTCTGAAAAATTACGCAACAAATTTGTACTACCATGAGAACGAGAAGATTGCGAATAGCTTTTCTCGAAGAGTTGGGTAGGTGACTGGTCAATTTCCTGAAACGATCGGGAGTTCAGCACACTTGACATTCTGATTTGACTTTTACATCGAATCGACTCTGATTTGCCAAGAGCACTTCTATTGATTATGATAATCGAATAGATATTTTGCTGTTTTTTGAAGCGAATGGAAGCGAAGAATAGATTAGCACATTTATTTGCACGCTCGCCTTATTACAAAAGAACTTTAGACATTATTCGATCGCATACATGCTCACGACAATACGGGAACCATTACTTTTACCAATTGTGAGAAAAAATTAAAATCAGATTCTATTTGTGTAAAAGAAAAATTTCCAGGGTCAAAACTTGCCTTTATCGTGCATTTAACCTGGAAACGCGTCTGTAAGAAATTTGAGTTTTCAGTATTTCTGATGATAGGTTGACTCAAGAAAGAGGCATTGCCAGTACAATTCTAATTCATCGTCAACGAGAATTGAAACACAAAAATTTAAAGTCTCTGTTGGCATAAATTTCTTCAGAATCAATTGGTGTTTCGAAAGCGCTCTATCCGTGTACAATCAGAAAACAACAGCTGTCGGCGCACCCGACCAAATTTTTAGATGAATGTTATATTTTTTTGAAGACAAGACTCTCCCTATCTGGGGAACTAGTGTTGTTTAATTTCAGTGGTAAAGGAAAGCGATATTACCCAGTCATATTTTGTTGCCACCTGTATGCATATTTTTTGCCGCCTAGGCGATTTAATCGCTTAAATCGCTTAGGCGTAGAAAAACATGTTTGCAGGCGGCGAAAAAGTTAGACTGGGTAATAATGTTTCGTGAGTAAATCATCAAGGTAGGTAATTTTTTCGATTGTGATCGGCTTAATTTACATGCAAAATTGATGATAGGTTCTTGAATAAACATAGCAATGAAAAATGTAACTGAAAGGTATTGGCATTCGGAGTTAGGTATTTACTACAACGTCATGACTGGAATTTGCCAATAATTTCAACATTGGCAAGGAAAATATTTCAATGAGATAAGCACAAGATATGCTTTTATTCGGCGTTGTTACGCATAAACGAAGCAATTTTACCAACATTCAAAACTCGCATCAATTATTTCGATTCCCGATTGAAAAATAATTTTTTGGATTTCTCGCCGATACATTTTTTTTCAAATCATTTTGACGATCTGAAAATATTAGAAATAATTTGAGCCGCGCTAAGGTTCACCCAATGTAATCACTAGAAAAAGAGATATAATTAGGCCAGTTACTTCACGATGAACTTCTCTTGTGGGTTTTTCATGCAAGCCTGATTTCTTAGTCCACAGGATTATATTTTTGATGCAAATGAAACATCATGCAGTATTGTAGGGATGAGTTTCACTTTTCTTGCGGACAATCTCTGTGCAAAAAAAATGTTTTTGAATAGATTAAACTGTACACGTTCACTGCGTATTGGGCCATATGTGTACCAACGGGTCAATTGCCTATTTACGTGCCGATATAAATGCACGACATTTTATCTGTTTCACGACAATTTTTGTAAAATAATTGTTATCAGACTAGGCGAAATGTTATCGTGCAATTGTATTTTTCATTTTCATTAAGAAGAATTAAAATCGATTCAAGCTGGAAAATCGATTTCCCTATTCTGCTACTTACAACCTAACCAAACCAACCGTAACAGCCGCGGAAACGCAAGGAACGTGTTAAACGACTTTTTTCTCTTTGGCTGTTAATTTTCCTTTGGTGCTCCTGGTTTTTCAGAAAGCGTAGATGTATTTGCCATTCACTATAGTGAGGTGAAATTTCCCACGAATTCTTTATCTGTCGCAATAGTCGAAGTTCAAGGAGAACTCCGTGTCGCTAAGTCAACTCAGAAATTTAAACTAGAAGTTACTCACCTCGTAGAGGTTCAGAATGTGTACATTAGAAGTAAGTCGTTTATAATTTTAATATTTTTGGCAAGGTAATAAAGTTATATTTTTTGAAGTGCAAAAAGAAAATAAAAATTCATTTTTTTTGTTAAAGAAAAATAAATTCTGCATAAATAAGTCACAAGAATAAACGTAACAATAAGCAGTCAAGATCATTCACACTGCAGATCAATGCGAAGTACAATTTATTATAGCATGATGATCAACTCAAATTCTAAATAAGTTGCAACAACTAAAAGAGAATCGCTCAGAAATATCAGTCCAGACTTTTATTAACATATGGAGGCAGGTGATAGTGCCATAATAAAAAGAATTGAAAGCCCGTCCGAGAGTTGCAATTTTAAAAATGATTTCTATTCCTTGTCGAGTGTGCGGCACTCTCAGCGGCGGGAAAATTCTACATGTGCCTCGGTAAGTTCATAGCAGGATACATTCCTGCAAATCTAATTTCGCTCAAACTTCACTGCTAACTAAAGCAATTGTGAAAGTTTCAAGCGCATGTGTCTCGGAAAATTGACAAATAGGCGATTACGTTTTTCTATTCATTTTGCTTAGATACGTGAAAATTTTTGTTCCTGAAACAATTGAAGATATGTCATCAACCTTGTGGTGATCCCAGCGGCAAGCCGCGGACCTCCACAAGACCTGAGAAAAGCTGCCTCCAGACTACAAACGCATCCGTTCCAGAGCACCTCCGGACCCGAAGCGCCTAGTCAACCAAACACGGGACCT
>JACJUY010000940.1:59740-105522 GCA_014220935.1 Platorchestia sp. MABIK
CCCCGTGTTGTCCATATCCTGCCGAATACGGTTGTACCTCAGGCACTCGCTTCGGGCTATCCTGTCACGAAAAAGATATCTCAAAGTCTGCCCGAAGCGTGTTGCAGCCTGGGGGAGAACACCACAACCTCTTGTGTAATCACAGGAAGTTGTAACATGGAAACTACGCATGACAAGCGTGATGTTAGACTAGGTGTATTCTAACTGCCCCAAAATAACATCTTTTTTAACTCAAATAACCTAGCACAAAATACCGCACCTTATGCTAACGTAACCGAACCAATCCAATTAATGATAATTGATTAGATTGTAGCATAGATGTTGAACTTTTCATTTCTGGCCATCAGTTGAAAATGAGGAAAAATTGCCTGACGCTGCTGTTTCTTCATTAACAATTATCAATCCAACGAAACGAAAAAATTCAAAACCTCATCTATCCATGCTGCTCTAGATACTTGCAACAGTTTTTTTAGCTCGAAGAAAAGTATAGTTACTTTGTGTGTCTGTGCTGCGAGTCTAAGTGACTATTTTCGACTAATAGAGAGGGAAAAATGTTTATAAGCCAGTGTACGTAGCGCACCAAAAAACCGCATTTAGCAGTGTAATATTTTTAAAAAAATATTAAAATCATATCCTGTTAAATGAACAGAAGGTTTGAACCTCAGTTCACGCATCCACACTGATGGAAAGAAGTTTAGTTCTCTCTTTGTAATAAGTACCTAATTTTGAAATGTTTTTAAACTTTGGCCGATGGACAAACAAGGCTCTTATCAAAATATAGATATCCATTGACTTAACATCGTTTTCAAACAGTTTTTAATTATGGGAGTAAATAGACGCTTGAGTCGTTGAAAACCGGGGACTTTTCTACTACAATGTCCCGTAGAGAAGTCGTTAATCCATAACCGTTAGAATGCACACACTTCCTCACTTCTCATTTCTGGGGCCTGTCTTAGGAAAAAGTGTGAAGTAAAGTTTTTGTTACTTGATCTACACGTACAAACTCTCGTGTGTCACACAATATAGGCAGGTTTAGCGGCACGAGCGTCAGGACGACGTATGTCAGCGAACACAGAGACTCTTATGAGAGAGAAAAAAACTCTTTGCACAGAAACGCACACATTTCCCTCCTAATGAGCATAAATGTTCATCCGAATGACGCCTGTACTGTATAATTGTACGAGCTGCTAACAAAATGTGTTTTAAATAATTATCACCGCAGTAATTACCGCATTTTCAATGTTCGTGTAGAAAATTTCTATAGGGTAATCGACACGGTACTTCGCAACTTGAACTCAAAGCAAAATTATTATGGCCATTTGACAACACTTCAAATAATGTACAACTAACATGCTTCATTACAGGCCGGTGCACTCTTAAAAACTGATTAATAACTTAATTACGTTCCTTCAATAACTTTATTAACTCAATGGCATTAAATTGAGTCTTACAACGACTTGATTGTGTTCGAAGTTGGGGTAAAGGAATAGCCAAGAAGTTGCTGCCAGGCATATTTACAATTCAAAACGTTCAATGCGCACCACGATCTGTCGAGTCGAATTGTCGGTGAAATGTGCTCAATAATGGTTTACATGGACAAGACAACTGATGAATAACACTGCTCGAATGAATGGTGGACTCTTGAAATTTGCATCCATAAATAATCTACCTTAATCTCATAAACAATGATGAATTATAAATATAGTTCAGAATAGGAATACATTCGTTTACATTCCTAAAGCACATATCATGTTCGTAATCCTCTGTCATCAATATCTTTTCATAAAAATGCATGTTGAAGTGATAGGTGTTTTCTCCTGTCTGGAAACATCGTTTTCACAAGCAAAGTGTTTTTCCGCAATCCTGATTCAACAATTCCCGTTGAGGACTCAATATATATGATTTAAGATCTGCTCAAAGATATAAACATACTTGCCTCGTATGTTTCTCAAGACAAATTTTTCTCAAAATCATAACTCGTTTTATTTCTGTGCGTGCTCTACATCATGTGTTGCAACATGTTATGACTCCAATTCCTTTTTTATTACTCCAGTTTTGGAAATGTACTCAAGTATAATATACTGTATACATGAACGCCACGACAAAAATTCTGCTCTATGAAAGCGTCAGAAGGCCATCGAAGTCATGCATTCAAGTGAATACGCATAAGGATAATGCCTCGTTAGTTGAGGTAATTTCAAGGTCCGCCACGGCGGGGCAGAGGACGAAGGAGCTCGGCCCCGCTAATGGTCCTCCAGGTAGTGTGGGTGGCTCGGTCTCGAGCAAAATGGAACTGTCACGCTCTGATGCGAGGCGGTGTCTTGACCAGTGTGCAAAGCGTGGCGGTCTAACACAGAGCCCAGCGGTTGCTTAATCTAGTCCACAATGGGGAGCAAATTGCCCGGGCTCTCTGAGTGATTTTTCCGAGAAGATTTTCTCGTTAGATTTGCGCAGCAAATAACGACTTGAACTTTGGTGACTGGAGGTGACTGCGGTGAGTTGAGAATTACCTCGAAGAATTTGATCTTCTTTACGGGTTTACTAATGCAACTTAAATATATCCTAATTTGCAGGTCTTGTGTGCTGAAGCAAATGGCAGGCAAACATGAAAACCAAGGGATTTAATCATAACGTTACAAGCCTTCAGCTTGCGCTATGTCACTAGGTTGATGAGATGGTCGAGATCGGAATACAAAGAGCAAACGTTGGACATGAATTGATTGGTAGCGTTGGACTGAGCGCGGCAGGAAGTGCCTCTCAAAACAGGAAACTGAGGCGAGGCAGGCATGACCCTCAGGCAGGCGTTCTCCTTCGTCATGCGTCAACCATGAATGCGACGTGTGAAACAAGACCTGATTGTTCAACTTAGCAAGTGCCTAGCGAAAGCCGCCGAGAAAACACACAGCGCTCGAAATCCAGGTGAGAGTTGCTTTTGCTTTGCATTTGGATGTGAAAGAGCTTGAAGGTATCGCTGTTCATTTCGGGGCTAAGAGACTTCATTAACAAAAATTTAAAGGACTGTTAGCTTTCAATACAGTATTGCAGAGGTTGCAGTATTCGACGTAGAAAACTGCGGGTGCAATTTGATAAAAATAGTACAATTTTAATGAGCGGAAATTGCTTCAGCCATTTGAGTGAAGGCTAAATTGCCAAATGTACTTCCTAACAAAAAATATACAGTATTTTGAATCTACTGAGAAAACAGTTTTTGTTTACATTTAGAATTAATAGTTGGTAAAATTCAGGTGACGAGACTTTGTACACCTTCTACAACCAATAACAATTATTGTTTCTGACTTACAGTCTAGATATCCGAGAGGATGTCTTTTAAGGTTGAGACACAGTTTAAGATTATTGGCGTATTTGTTAAATCTATTGTTTTTGTATGTTTTGTTGTTTGAGAAACATGCAACCAGCAATAAATGAGAAAACAACAATTTGTATTCTTAAGAGCATAGATGAAATTTTTGTGTATAAATGTAATTCATTTGCACGAAAAATAGAAACTGTTGGCAAATTCCAAACTACTTTTAAATGGAAAAAATTAAAACTTTCAGGGTATTTTGGCAGACACTGAAAGTACAACTTGGTATTTCAAATTGTTTCAAGAAAATCTTGCACAACGTCATTTAGGCACGGAGAATATTCGTTGTTAGCTGGAATGTTGGCGTAATGTAATATGTTACAGTTGTTATTTGTGTTGGATCTATTATAGTGATGTAATGAATCAACATCATTATTGGCGTACGAAATTACCTACATATTAGCAGCTAGTCTCTTCCAGCTCTGAAGCTTGGCAATAGAACGCCCTCGTCTCTGCAGTTACCAAAATTGAAGAACGTGCTAGTAATTTTTTGCAAATTTCTGTTAAAATTAGCATATCATTCCTTGAAAGGAAAACGCAGTTCTGCTAGTGCATTCGATTGAATTTGATGGAGATAATATGCACGAATGAAACTTCAGAGCCTTACATTAGTACAAAATTTTTAGCAAAGGTGGAGAGTCCGTGGGAGAAGTTGGCGACCTGAATTTGATGATTTGCTCTGAGAGTGCCCTTCAGGTCTTTTAGTCCTTCTCGTAGGTAATTTTTCCCTTTTTTCGTCCAAACAGAGAAGTGCGAGAGCGGAACAAACTCGGTCGTTTTCTTAGTGTTTTGTGGGGTCTGTGAAGTTTGCCGGGCACACTAACACTTCCCATCCAGGCTTGTCTCAGGTGAAGAGATCATGTCCCAACAAACAGATCGCTGCAGCCACGAGACGGGCTTCATTCGCCAGCAAACCCAGCCAGCGTTTACCTCTTTAAACAGAGAGTGAGTAGGCACCTAAAGACTTGCGGCCAACAGCAAGAGACTTGCTCGCTTTGAGACAACAAAAAGTCGCTCAATGCGGTTTCATTCCAGAACAAAGCAAGTGCTCTTGAGTCTGAGTTTAAGAACCATTGAAAAGTAACGTCGTGGGTCATTTGTTCCTATGCAGGCTCTGACTTTATTCGCTAAGCGATCTATGCAATCACACTAGCCCAAAAATCGTGCATTTATGCTGTTCGAAACATAGAAGCATATGGCTGCTTCTGTGATGACGTGCTTGCAATTGAAAGTGATGTAATGAGTTAATATAAAATGATTTTCGATGTCCGCAATCAAATTCCCTAAAATTTCTAACGGTATAGGAATTTCTAAAACGTAAAATGACTTAACGATCCCATTTTCCAATTGGTTATACGGCCTTTACTAATTAAAAGATCGGACACATTTATTTTGAATGTATCCTTAACTACTTGAACTCGTGTTATAATTTTTTTCTCGTAGAAAACATTGAATCAGTTAAAACAAACGTAACACTAACTAACAAACTCCGAGAAAGCACCAGGACCAAAATTAACTTAACGTAAGCCAGGGATTGATTCGAGGAAGAAATATTTTCCCGTGCTATAAATCTCAATTGACTTCACACGTATCCGTTGCCACGTATTTCAAGGGAAGGGACAGAAAATAATGTTGAACATGCTTAATATAAAATTTTATGCTCACGGGGAAACGAGGAATAAATAATCACAAAAACTGTTTCACGAGGTAATTTGAATGCTTAGGATAATAGCTAGAGCAAACGAGTCTCACCTCGCAGCGGAAAGTTTTTAAAGCTTAAAGCGCTCATTACATTTTACGAACAGCTGGGGAATGACTTAACTCACATCCTCGAATCATGTGAATGTTTAGGACGTAATCAAAATATGACCCTGCCAATACTACCTTATTAAATGAGAACCGACTAAAAAAAATGCTTAAATACAAATTTTTTACGCTGATCAATTGAATATTTCGCCGGCGCAAACGTTCCCAGACGCTTGAGAGCCATAGCTTGTAAGTTGTTATTGCGGCATCCTTTAAGTTGAGAAGCGTTGCTCTGACAAAGCACTTTGTTAAAGGAGGACAAGCGGTCCCCCGGGCCTATGGTCTAACCTTCCCACTGAAGTCTGCTGCCCCCTGTCCTCATTTTCGACGTGCGTTGATAATATGAAGCGGCTAAATCAAGCAGAGCCTCGAAGGCCGCAGCAAACACATCGAAGGCGACAGTAACGATGATGTGGCGGTATCACTGCGGTGGTTATGGTGCTAGTGAGCTTGTAAAGATTTCGATGTACGAGCACTCGTTTAGTTACGGCTTCAATAAAATTGATGATGGAGGGGTTATGAATGTTCAATTGCAGAGCATTGCAGCACTGAATATTTGTATTCTATTTCCATGACTGAACTTTTATTTACTTCATTGAATTTGGATGACGCAAGGTTCCCGCATTGCTGGCAAAGAGCACACGACTGCGTTGTTCTCTGCATTTCATTTAATTTGACTTTGTGGTTTTGAAATTAAAAATTTCAGCGTTATTTTGATTTTAGAGCATATATTATATTTTTCGACGACCATCACCCATAGAACATTGAAATAATTTCTCATCATTTTTCGAAAAACCCATTCGACGGCAATGTACGTATCAGCATCACCAAAAATTCAGTACTACATTTAATTCTACAATCCTTCTCCTAAAATATATATTAGCAGCAGCGTAAAAAAACTTGAAAACTAACACTCACATCTTATACTTTCATTTTGCTAAATTTGGCTAGCCTACTCACTTCATATGGGATTTTGAAATTTTTTTCCAAGCGAACATGTGATGCTGTCCCGTACTCGACGGGCCACCCTTAAACGCGTTGGTCACGAGATATTTGAGCGCAGCAAGCGGTTCAAAAAGGATAGTAACGGTGTAGAGAGTCGATTTATGTTCGGCGGCCACGCATCTGGACTTATCGCTTGAGAAACTGTCCGTCGCATGACTGCTGGTGAACCGCCGGCCTCGCTCTGAAGAGAAGAAGTCACTGAGTAAATATTCCCATGGCGATTAGATGTGGCACACATCAGTCCTTTCCGAAGTGAGAAATAGATGGGTTGCTCTTTATGATGGCACTTACTTCCATTGATGTACTTGTGAACGACCTATTCGCACAGCTTCAAATGCTTTCTCAGCTCTCAGACCATATACATATGTAAATGAGGACACCAAATACTTTAGGGTTGTTGACAATGCAAAAATTTTCTACGAAGATTATTTAATTATTTGTGTACATCAGTTGCATTCAATTTTAATTGCTAACCTGTGTTCTTCTCGAGCATCTCGTTGAAGGAAGCAAAAAACTGAGCGGCTCTCAAATGCATGACTGGAAAGTTTGTTGTCCTCAATATTGATGCACGTCTTATCTCAGGAGGCCACTTGTTCATGGGAAAGCCCTCCCGCTCTTCTTCATCATTTGCAGCAGCATTGGGTCACAGATCGCTGCATTATAACAGCTATAACGAGCGTGTCACTAACTACTACGGGACCGGCCAAGGATGACGCGATCTCGGACACTAACTCTGATAATGACGGTTTACTATGGAAAGAGTCCGCTCGTTAATTTCATAGCCTGGGAATCTGCAAGTGAACGACGCTTCTGTGCCCTGTAGACCGTGCTAAACTGGCATGCAAAGCTCCTGTGGAGAAACCAACCAAATTGCACAGGCAAGCTCCATTCCAACACTCATTGGCGCAATGTGATTGACTTGCTGTGCATTTATTGGTTGTACCGAACTCAGAATCAAAGAAGTTTGGTGAACTAAATTAACGCAGAATTTGTTTCTTTGATTGATTTCCTATTTAAAATTTTTGAACATAAAGTCCCATTATTTATTCTATTTATCCTTATGTTAACAAAATTAATAAGTGTTCTTGTATAGGCTAAAACAATAGTCTTGACAACTTGTAATAGAACTCATGAAACGTTTTTTTACGGCTAGTTTGAAGATTTGTAAGAGATACAAACATAATGTTTCTTCGCTCGCTTTTACATGAATATTCCACGTGAAGAACGCTTGGGAACTTCAATGAGGCTTAAGAAATGATCCTTCTAAACGTCGACAGAAATTAATTCAAAGCAAACCTAAATGCAATTCAACGATTGAAGAATAAGAAAAGCAAAATTTGTTGGAATCATTGAACGGTAGTCCTACCATACGAGCAGCTAAAAGCAGTAAACTAAAGAGACTAATCGAATTTTTTTCCGCTGCTTGAATTTTACAATGTTTACCAAAATATAAATTCCCGAAGAATTTTACCAGTATGAACCCTTTGAGTTTTTTGGTATTTGGAAAAACTGAAAGAACAAAGCTCGCAAAGTTTTTTTTTTTTTGAGCGACAATCCATAACAGAAGGTTTGCTCCGAACTACCTTCCTAGCCTCTCCTTTTGCTGAAATCCTGGAAAGTGCAATCCGCGATTTGATATAAGGTCAACAATTATCTGGAATGTGTTTATTTCCCCTTCATCCCAAGTCGTGATCGTGTTTGCTAGAACGACCTATTTCCTATTAGCGGACAGCAAATCTTATTTGCACAGGACAACTGATCGTGTTTGATCAACTCTTTGTACCACCTGCCTTGGATTAGCAACTGCTCTTTGCGCATTCAAAAATGACTTGATGGCAATTTAGTGTGCGAAAAAATGCTTTCACGTTATTGAAAGATTCTGCGGTTTCACACAGTGTTTCCTCGATCAAATATCAGCCTAATTTCAATGAATCAGGAATTTGGCCGGAATAATGTTCAAATTAATGATTAAATGAGAGATTTGCACAACTCGTCCTTTTCTACATTTTTTCACCAAATCTAACCTTGTAGAGGAAAATTTCAGTGTTCAAAATGGCCCTTAAATTATCAGTTCCAAAATACATCGCCGAGATATTTTACTCCAAACTCACACAGCTCTAAGAACTGATGGCGATGTTTAATAAAAGAAAAATGTTGGAGATGTCGACGGGGGCAGAACAAACACTAGACGTGGGTGGAGGGTTCTGTGAGAAACTGGGTCACGGAAACAAAGTCTGTTTAGGAGGCTTAGGTCCTCTTGTGGTCACTACCATACACACAGCTTAATGGAATTAACAGGTGTCAAGTCATACCGAAACAAGTCTCTAACAGATAATGAGCAAAGGTAAAGAAATCTCAAAAACTTAACGGAATCAAGTAACCTCCAGTCTTTAGTTAGTGAAGGAGTATGCCTAGAATTATTTTCCGTTTGTGTCGTTCATCAGTCACTTTACATCCTATCACACTAGAAAAGAAAGAAAGAAAGAAAAGAAAAACAGTTTATTTCCAGTACAGACGGTACAAAAGTACCATCATTGGTTTTTAAATCTCTTAAAGTTAATACATTTAGATGATACACACACGAGTATTGTAATACCCATGTCACTAGTCGAAAAATGATTGAGGGCAATGTACTCCTAATCTTGCTTAAACTACATTTGATGATTCATGTAATGATAATTATATGAGATAACACAACTTCATGACTTTTGATACACTACACACGCACAACTTCCAATGTGTTGTATCTGAAATTATATCAAAATGTAAAATTAGTGCAAAGCTTGATATCTGCACTGTTTTGTCTTAGGAATTTTTCAATGACTCGTATTATCATTATACCTGACATAATTTTCGACCTGTGATTGGCACGACATTCTATGAACTGAAAAATAATACGAATTCGACAATTCTACGTCAATGATTTCGCTTGACAGTGTTCCCACGCTCGTATGACATTCGACCAATTGAATATATTTTCGTGCTGGGGGTAGGGAGCTACCCTAAGGGTCAGCATTGAATGCATTTCGCCGTATCAGAGCTGTAGCTGAGGTAGCATCCTGTTTATGCTTTACGCTGCCATGGAGATGAAGGAAGGCAGCAGGTGTTGCCGGAGGCTGACAAACAGGTCAACTACGGGCACGACTGCTCGCATTCAATCAAACAATCTTTCCAAGGAATATTTTCTCGCCAAATAAACTACATTCGCTCGATTTTTGAGAAAAAAACTTACTGCAGAGGTGCGTATAGCACCACAGCTACGTTATTTTCATTCTTGTCTTCGGTTCACGAGATATCAGCGAGAGGAGATTTTCAGAACACAACTCGGTCGGCCGCTTGTGGACGCGGCGGCTCAGGAGCAAGGACAGGTGAGCATTCCTAAAATGGGGTCACTTTAATGATGTTCCCAGGGAATGAAAAACACGGCAGTACAATAACAAAATCTCGATGCAGGGAAGGTATTGTATCGCGGCTCCTGCTTTAGTGAGCCCCGTTGTTCTTTTGAATTTGAAAAACATCCTTTTGCAGAAAATTCCACTCGCTAGATTTTTGTGAAGGTGATTAGAGCTGTTAAACTATGGAAACACAAAGGCGTTCAGCCTCACCGGATATTTACTACTGACGCATGTGTTGCAGTGTGATCATTTTTTTAAAGGAAACGGCTTCGAGAACTTCGTTTGCTTAATTTCAACTGCTTTATCTCATTTTGCATCGCAGTGTTTGTTTAAGAAAAATTTGCAACTCCTTGTTATTTTACTTAAAATTCAATGGAGGGGATTTGCGCATTGGATTGCTATTGCAGACTAAAAACTTTAAGGAACATCAGCACTACTTCACTATGAATAAACAGTTATGAAAACTAAATTCAATTAATATTCATGACTAATGTTTTGTTCCAAATGATATTATATCGTATCGTAATATTATACCGAAACTTCAATACAAAGTTAGTTTTCTTGGTTGAAATTATCAAATGAGTTGAATAACAAAAAAGTATATTCGTAATCGACATTTGATACGGATATATTTAACAATCTTCGAGTTTCACAAAGATGCAAGTTCACCGTTTATCAATCATGTCATCTGCCAAATCTAAATAAAAAATAAAAATATATAATCTACGTGACCTGAAACTATGATCTAACAGATCTTAGGCTGATCAGGCACACAGAAATAGACAGATGCATGATACTGCTCGAATAGGAAAAGCGGTAACATTCCAGGACTGTTGATCATTTTTCAGAGTTTCTTCACCTCACTATTGATTTCGATCACACTTGTTGTAAGTGGAATTGGGTAGCCAAATCTGCAGCTCTGAGAAAAAACTTGCAGTAAAATGAGGTAATTTGAAAAAAAATTGACCATAGATGTTGTTCAAGATAAAGATCAAGCGAATTCTCTTTCGTCCTTATACATTATAGTGAAATTCGAAGTTAGGATATCGCTTTAGGAAATTTTTTATTCCACCATTACGATAACTTAAATTTCCTGTAGCATCACGTAAAGTAGATATTGAGCTTATCAAGTGGAAAGACTTTAGAATGGTAGTCTAAAAAAATCGGTCTCACCTTTTGTAACGGAGCGAGAAATACTCATCATTACACCATAAATATTACCTCTGTGAGTTCATCAATCAGTTTCCAGGGAGTAAGTCACGTTAAAGTTCCACCTATGCCATTACGCTTAATTTCGTAGTGCCTCAGTGGAAAACTGCTAGTCATGGGTAATGATAGGGGCAGACGGCCTGCTATTTTGAACCTAACTGACCTGCTCCTCCGGAGACGTGCTCTGAAATGCATTGTCGTCTCAAGTATCATATTATGGAGCAATTATTACCTGAAATAGGATCTTTCATTACCTGGTCATCCACTGCCCCGGTGTAGCTTTCCGTTAATTATACACGACCTCGTCAAAAGCAGCGGACCGAAGCTCTCACCTCGTTTTGATGCCGTTTCTATTTCAGTTTGTGAGAAAACCGTAAAATGTGCGTCTCAATAACTCCAAAAACGTGTTCGATTGTTTCCCCATCACTAGGTTGATACTCAAAATTTTACATAAGAAAATAATGAGTGTCCATCAATTTATCAGAACATATTTATGGCGCTACCCCATTCGTTATCGCTGATGTAACACTGTTCTGTAACTCTTACTCCAACGTTTCTTTGCGGAAGGAAGCAGAAATTCTGCTATTTGATTTCGTCAAGGAATTATATTTTCTTCTGGTGCTCTTTTGAACGCGTCGGTTAGATGACCCCAAATCAATGAGCGGATGGAATCGATTTCTCATTGTATAGGCACATTTTCCCTTTGTAGGACTTGCGCACATGACGGGGCAAGGCCAAGCGGGGCTGGCGGAAGTGAAGTGTGAGAACGCCGCCGCGTGGCCACCATCTCACTGGGGGTACGAAATGCCTAGTAAACTTCTTTGTACTGCAAATCGATACACAGTATATTCTTAGCTCATGGAGAAGTTAGGGTAATATTTTAATAGTGCGCAGGATTGTACGAAGGAAAACTTATCTATGACCTAACTAAAATAAAATGTTTTTCATTCATAAACGTGTATTTATTCGACTCGTGGCAGAAAGATGATCAACTGAGCTACTGTATGTTACTGCAAACAATGTGTGTTTTAAAATTTAAAAATTAATCCTTAACTACATAATAACGTAAACAAATTCTTTTAGAAACATCTATTGACATACGTGAAAGAAATTTCTTCACAGAATTACCTATGATTAAAATGAGTTTGAATATCACTCTGAGTATTAAATATTTTGAGAAAAATAATTATTTCAAGTAAAAATGTAAGGGATTTCCTATAACACAAATTGCACCTCACTGAAAATGACCACATGTACTTGCTCCCATGACAACCGACGCGACGTGAGGCTGGGTGCGGCGGGCATTTCACGATTGAGTTCTGTTGACGGCCACCGCTAGCTAATTCCTGCGCCGCATATATGGCCCCTCGCTAGCACAGCGGGCTTGCCTAACCTGATTATCTGCTGGTCAAAGCGGGAATATTTTCGTGTTTTGCGCCCCTCGTTTTATTTTGGGCCTTTGAGGTGGGTAAGCGGCCCCTAAGCCTCATCTCTGCCCGCCAGGAATGTCGCCAGCGAGTTGTACTCAGTAAATACGAGCCTCTGAATAGGCCTCGATCGATGAGAGATTTCTTTGTCTGTAATCGACTGCGCGGGTGATACAGTGTTCAAAGAATTTGAATTTGAAATCAAGGGGTGTTGATTAAGTTAGAATGTGTGAAGTACCATGATAGTGACGAGTGCTCAAACTGTTCCATAAAATTGAGGAAATTGAGATATTCCGCATGCTCAACGATCACGCTAGGAACGATGAATCGGAGAAAGTTTCTCAAAGCCCACAAGCTTAAAAGCATAAAACGTTGAATGGTCTTCAGTTAAACTGTTGTTACATTGAGTTTCAAGTAATGTATTCGAACTGCTTCTAGAACAGATTGAGCTCATTTTTTTCAATGTAAAATGCTTTACTTCATTGTGCCTAAATTTGAGAGAAGTCTGAATACATTTTCGGTAAATTTTCCTAGATCGTACAAGCGTTGTGAGTAGAAAAATTTTCAGTTATACGTTGGTTTATCTCTCGGAGTAAAAACGCTTTTACAAATGGTGCTCCTGAACTCATAACACGTCGGAATTACGCACCAAGCAAAAATAAAATTGTCATGACAGAAAATACTTGCCGAGTAAACTTACTTCCATAAGCAATGTAAACTTCCTCTAAAATATTCTCAAGTTTGCCAAAGGCCTTAGGAAACACTATTTCTATTTAGATTGAAATTCGACTGCCCAGTAAAATTTTTGTAGTTTAGATGTGAACGAGCTTAGATGGCGTTCATCAGAAACCATGTTTTCTTACGAGCAATGCCTCTGAATTCAAGTCACAATTGCCGAATAAAAACTTCAACGTTTTCGCGACTCTTGTGCGACCAATACAGTACAAAGAAGCTCATCGGTAGCTTCAGAGTCATTAATTTCCAAGCATCCATTCCACATCTGTCTTCCACGACAGACGGAGAGAACCTGGTACAATCTGTGTTGGTCCTCCGAATAAGAGACCACTTACGGCCAATTGTCATTTGAAGATAAACATTCTGCACGAACAAAACCTACGACACAGAAAACAGAGATTTAGCGGTAATTTGTCACATGACTTTGACACTTCTACATCTGTTAAAGAATCAAATCATCAGCCATTGAGCCGAGAAGGCAGCTCTGAAGGAGGACCTCATCTGTCTATACAGAATTAGATTCTTTGACCTACAGCAAGACGATGTTACATGGAGGGACAGACTATGCAAACGATGTACATGCAAATATCGTGTCATACTTTATCACGATTTAAAAATGGCAACGTAAACTGAATTCATACTACCTATGAGGGAGCATTACCATTCAGGAGACATTGTCAGTGAATGATTTCCGCCTGTCAATTTGGAAATTTTCCAATTTTTTTACATAAATTGTCAACTTACCTTAATACCTTTTGCAACAAGAAAATTTAAATATAGAAATTAATGTTGAAGAAAATATTCTAGAGTGATAAATTCCATTTTTTGTACGCTTATTTTCAATCCTTTCGTTACGATTAAATGTGTTTGAGATTAATAAGCAATTTTGAATAAATACATTATTTAATACAACATTCTATTGGAATGCAGTAGCAAATAGGCAATCATTTCCATGACGTGTTCTCTTCTTTATTCATCATGGCCTTCTCTACTCTTAGCTTTTTTACAGTCATATTAATAGCAATGAAGAAGGAAATGTTCTAAGAATCAGCAATTTACATCGCTAGTTCATAAGATACGAGTAAAAATAAAAGAAATAGCTGAGTTATCTGGCTGACTGATGCAGTGGCTTTTGCATGCTGCAGCAAATGTTAACCATGTCTAGGATTATTCATCGAATTTCAGCAGAAACAACGATAGCAATAATGTTTTCGAGAAAAACGTTACCCGAGTGTAAGAACTCCAATTAAAGCTTGATTCAGTGGAAATAATCATCGTTAGTTCAAAACTATAAGATCCAAGTTTTGAAACTCATGTTTCTCTTTTCTAGGCATTCTTCCTTAAAAAATGGGCTCTAACTCAAGATGGAAGTTGAGTGAAATATATTTTAAATACTCAACATGTAAGACGCATCAACAAAGTTACAAATTTAAAATACTTCTTTTTCATCATCATTCTCTGCATTTTTATTAGCTGTTCCTCAAGTACCTAAGGCGCACTCTTGCAAATGTTTTTTTAACAGTTCGTAATTGCATTGACGTAGATTCATAACAAGCTCTACCATCGAATTGGTTTCGAACTTAAAACAAACTGAAGCTTGCGCTAAATCAGACTGCGATGATGACTAATGGAAGAGTTTCATTATTCATTTGAAAAACTTTTTAAAATCTTTTTCCAACCGAAAATTAAGTTTCACCTACAAGTCATGTAATCAATCGAGTAAAATTCAATGACCAGTCAGTGCTATGGACAGAATGAGTCATTAGATTGTGTATTCGAGTCGGTTCAGTAATTTTTTCAAGCTTTCTCCCACGGGAGTTTAGATATATAGCTTCAGTAAAAATAAAAATGGTTCAGGAAAAATTTGGACTTGTTCTTTTATTTTACATCCGTCCATCTAAATTTCAACCATTTAAATTTTATGAATTTTTAGGGTGATTTAAAATTCGATGAACGTATTTCCAGAAAAGTACAGTAATTATATAACGAATGTAAGAACCAATGATCCAAAGGTTCGTGAAAAAAATGCAAGTCGCATTTTTTGCAAATATTTTTTTGCAAAAAGTTGTGCAGCGTAATATCTCACCCTGGGAGTTGGTCGTGTCCGCAATTTTAGTTTCGTTTTAGTCCGTAGTTTAATTTAGTTACTTAGTTGAACGCTCATTTTGACCCAAATATTTGAGTCAATAACGATTGGCCTTTGACTAGATTATACTCTTCGTTTCATGTTAAATGAAGGATATAATTTCTGATTTTGAAATAGATCTCCAAGAGTCTCATCATTTATGCATCTGCAATCGTTTTGGAATTTCTCTCAGTGTAGCATCACAGGAAACTCGTTAGACTAAATCACTCTAGGTGGAAAAGGAAACTGAATTTTCTCAGAGTAAGATGTTACGAACGAAAGCCTGTTATCGGATTTTTGGCGCTAGTTAGGCCATGTAATGAATGATGCTGTTGAAAGGCGACTGTTGCGGGAGATGCCTCGATAACCTTGCCGTAACTCAATGCTCGATGGCCGCTGGTTCTTTTGCCTCGACATTACCAGGCCACTCTGTCTCGTACAGTGCCTGATCAAAATGCAAGAAATTGTTTTCCCCCATACACGGACCGAAACATCTGCAAGAATTTACTGATTGTAAGCTGCTTGACTCCCTTCAAAATTAGTTTCAACTATGTTAAACTTGGAGCTACGTAGAGTTTTGAAGAATAAAAAATCGGGAAAGATGAAAGAAAATCTTTGAATTTTAAATACTGTTTACTAGAAAAACCATACCAGAATTTCATCCTGTTGAACGATGAGTCAAACGGTCGATGCTTTGATGAAGTATTATTCATACATTCATCCAGACGAGGTCTATCCCACACTTGTGCCATCATCGTGTTATTTATTCAGTCCATTCCAGTGACGATGATGTAGTGGAATAATGGTAAAGTAATAACCTCGTACGTCTTGTGTTTACCTGCTACATAATATCGCCATAAAGAAAGGCTCTAGGCCGCCGCACGACAGACATTAATGACGCCAAGGGTTCGACTGGGGCCAATTTCTGATTTCTAAGAACTCTGCGACTGCATACATACAGTCAAGCATTTCACTGCGAACTGCAGTCTTTTTTTCGCAGCCTGCTACTGATATACTGATGAAAACTCTACTTAACGCAAGGCAGGATGAGTCTAATGGCATTTTACTGCTTTGGAGTCCATACGATGCACACAATCACTGTAGCAGGAATGTTCTTCAATTACTCAATATTCAACTTGTGACGGCGAAAAATGATATGCAACCTACTTTGATGTTCAGTCTAGGTTCACATCGAGAACTAGCAAAGTTTTTCGGCAACACTCAAAACTTTTTATTATTGCCCGCCCCCCCCATACCTCTAAATGCCAAGTTAGAGGCCACCGACGTATTTTACGATTCGAGACTCAGAATTCAAAAGAAATTTTCTGTTTCCTGTTTAAGATTTTGCCTTGTTCATCTTTGTCAAGCCTTGTGTCATAGCAGCCTTTGTAACAGCAGAAATGAACCACTGCACGGAGGCACTTTTTTTCACGAAGTCAGCTAGTCATGTGGTAACTAACAACTTCAAATCTGAATTTAAGTCGGGAAAATTTCATTCACCACAGAAATTTGAGGATAAATCTAAAAAAAATGAAACAAAATACGGTTTTGGGACATTACGAACAAAAATTGCATTGTCGAATCGCTCAAGCCCTAATCATCGACTCATCACGTCGATGAATCAGACATGTGAACAGATGAGGCATAATTTGCTTTAAGAAGCATACGGTGCGAATGAACGAGAGTACGAGAGTCCTGGGCTCTGCTGCGTTCTAGGTCAAGTGACTCCGCTCAGAAACCGTTACAGAGTCCAGGCAATGGAGCTTTCCTTATTTCGTGAATTTGAACAATTTGAATCGATGATGCTCTGAATTGCTTTCACCAGAAAGAAGTGTAACTTGTTTTTGAGAGCCTAGAAATTTTCCGGGATTTTCAACAATCATAATATTAGCTAGGATTGAATTCGGGAAGCGCTGTCACGAGTTCAAAAAATGCAGATTATTTGCAGACCTCTTTTGTCTCAAACATATCCAAGAAAGATATTCAGCCCACTTGAGTTCAATATCAAAGTCTTTTTTTAATGATTTCGTGACCGTAAATCTTGCTCTTACAAATAATCACGGACTCAATCACGGTGGGGACAGCGAATGTCAAGAACTTGAGTTTTTTATCGCACCCTATGTAGCGATAATGTCATAGTCTGACACTTGAGTCGCGTCGTTCACTTTTAATGACTAAAATAGTCCTCAGAGATTATTCAGTAAACAGCTCTCAGTGATTAACATCTGATTCACCAAATTACTCCCTGTGGTGAGTAGATACATTTGTTACAGCATTTTAACGTGTGATATGGGATTGAAATATTTATGTTCGAAGCCGTTAGCTGAAACTATGATATTACGAATTTGGTGCTGATTAGTTAAAGTGACGTCCGACAGCTCATGCAATGATAGCCCACTTACGCAAGCTAAAAATAAAGAAAATCATCTAGGAATAAACATTGAACGATATCCGAATTTCAGCTGGCTTGGCAACGCTATAGAGCAACGAGACAAAAATACTCACTGCATAAAAACTCTATGAACATTTTCTAGTTTTGTTTATGTTTGCTACAATAGCAGGTCTCGAATACAAGTTCGAGACCTTGCAATGCAAATGATGCAGATCTGGAAATTTGTAAGGATGCTTATGATCCGTCGTATTGATTCATAAAAATTTTACCCTAATATATTTACAAATTTACTCCAGTTAAGATAACACGCCATTTTTGCAATAACAAGTGTTCGAAAATTATGACACGAGTCCTTCATCCTTCCTCTAGCTCAACACAACATGCCGCCATTATTACCTGAATAGTTGTAAACAACAAGCCGCGATTATTTACCGATTGTGAAGCTGGGAAAAAGTGGTATTCTGTTGTGGAAGTTTATGAAAATTCAACATACAGTGTGAATATTAAATTAAGTAGCAGTCGTTTTTTATTTTCCAACTGATTTGGTTTAAATTTCTGCTTGTTTTTAAATTCATCGTAGCTAGCTTTTAAAGAGACTCAGCTACCAATCGAAAGTACTGTTCATTTTTAGGCTTTCTTCTTTGACTCTTTGTACACTGTACACTGTGGAGTCAGTATATTATTACACCGGTTCACGTGTATATCAAGGAACTTAAAATTGCAAAGAAAATAAACTATCGAATGAAAATGCTTCATAAAAAATAAACTGCGAGCCAAAGTCACAACGGCGGCAAATTGTCCACGCAAGCACCGTGTTTTACTAACACAGATAACGGTTTGCGTAAGAAGTATATTTTATTCATTTATAAATCACTTTTCTACAAATACAATATCCGCTGGACGTTGCAGTTTAGAACCAACAGAGAGGAAAAAGCTGCGATGTTAGATCAGAGAAAAAAACTTTCCGGGCGGTGAAAAAAATCTCAAAGCAGTGCAACAATTGAACAAGGACATTAGAAAACAAGTAGGTGAAGTTACGAAATCTATGTTTTTATATCAATTTTCACTAAACCTATTGTGTTATTCTTGATATTTATTGGCATACTTGAGTTATGAGAATTGAATCAACTTTTTCGTTCGAGGTGTTCATTCATGTCATGAGAACGGACTTTGCAGCTGATGTACTTCGTAGATATCGTTCAGGAAATGTATTGCCACTCCTGATGTGTGATTTAGTTCCTTTGTTTATTATAGATAAATTATTTTAAAGTAAGAACCTAAAAATTAAATGCATGCTGATGAAGCTTGTTCTAATAGTGATAAATAGTTTTTTGCACTTTATTTGCAGAGCGAAAGTGTTCACATATTCTACAGCATCGTAGATAGATTGTAGACTGAGAATTGAACGCTCTAAATTTTATTACCAGGGGATTTTAATAAAAACTTGACTTGAATCGTCACAATAACGTTGAGAGTGGAGAATAAAAGGCTATTTCGGATGTTAAAATTAAATTTTACCTGGCTATCTTCAGGTACTTTTTGAACATTCAACTTTGCGAACATCCCGGTTATTGTCATGAGCAAGTGTTTTTAGATATTCTTTACCGATATCGTCGGTGATCATCCTCGAATTCCTTCTCAAATTTTTTGAAGGCCATTCTCAACCATAAGCTGATATCGCGCCTCGTCTGTCTAGGCGAGAAAATGAGTCATGCCCGCGACTCGTCGTAAGCCACGTTCTTGAAGTCACCGTTGCAGGTCGCCTTCGCTGTGTGTGAACAACAACATAAATTTCAAATTAGGAGAGAAGGAGTTGAAAGTGTGCCTGCAAACTGAAATCGAAAATATTCACGTTCATCCGCAAAAATAAGTCCGCATACAAATCCACACAAATATAAGCATTATAACATTTATTATGAAAGCTATCATCAAAAATGATGAATTACTCCTTCCGCACATCGCACGAAGCAAATATGCGATTTTTATTCGTGTTATCTTAAAGAAAATATGCAGAGCCAACACTAAATAGTGTAATTCGACCTTTTGCAATACCCAGTAACTAACTCAGCAATTCCACATCTTGAGGTCGATAGTAATTTCTCCGAGAAAATCCATCCATGCTTCCTGTCCGTTTCAATGGACCATAATGGAGTTGTTTCTTGAAAATAAAATTAAAATAAAAGATTAAACTCCTTTGTTTTGAACTCATTGGCGCTTGACATTCTTCCAGGGAGACGAGATTACTCGTCATCGTTCGCTACACTGAAAGAATTTTTAATGAAAATCTGCAAAGTAGGAAAGATCAATACATCATCTAGAATAGAGAGAAGATCAGTTCCTTGTGAAGTGCAGGCAGGTTTCGTGACGCATTATTGGGCAGGCAATAAGTGGCAGATGTGCGTGCCGAGAATAATTGGACGTTTCCCTGGAATAAATGGGTTGCGTCGGCTTGCAATAATTTCAAAGTAGAGAGAAAACAACCCATTAAGAGTTTTTAATCCAGAATAATTTACGAATTACAAAAGACAGTTCAAACTTTGTGTGCTTTGAGCAACTGACTCTCTTACTAATAGTAAGCGCATGTGGTTCAGGTAAACCAGTGCAAATGAAATACAGGACTAAATTCTCTTAGGTAAATTTAGTATCTCAAATGGAGAACCATCAATAAGGTCGGAGCAAACGAGAGAAGTTATGACAATATTTGTTTCATATATAATTTTTCCGTGACTCATTCTGAGGCCGATTTCAAACAGTACGGCATTTATCCGTAGATTAAAAACCAAGTTTGCTCAGCAACATCAATGTAAAAGAACCATTGCCTTCCGTCTGAGCATTATGTTAGGCCGAGAATATTAGATGGTCTATTAGTTTTATCTTTTGCATTATTATGCCAAGCTCCATGATATGAAGCATTTTGGGAATATGAAAAAGGATATTAAGGGTGCAATCCGGTTTGAAGTTTCTTGCTTCTCAACTCTGTTAGCATTGTTTCTCTTAATTGCAATGCATATTCATGCGCAAGAGAGCCTGCTTACGCATAATCTGATCGCTTCATAGAGCTTAGCAAATTCTGGAAACACTTTCTCTTTACTCATTTCGTTCTGAGTTGCAATGCGAAAATGGACGAAAATATCGGCAAGAATTTGAAGCAAATTATAAGTCACTTAAAAACCTTTTCAACTTTTATCATTTGATTCGAAAGAAATTCAGAATTTGCATAGTTGTCCAAGCATTTACTTTAGCAGCTTTGGACGTGACTATTGCTCATCGAAAGATGTTGTCAAAACAAACAATTTTCAGATTCCTCCTACTAGAACTTTTGATAAAAAATGATTCTAATGAAATTTAAAGTTCTTAATAGCAATCTGAATAATATAAGAACGAGCAAAGGCGCAAAATGCATGTATCAAGTTGTTAATTTACTTACAATTTTGTTTTAGCGGAAATTTTCATTGTACTAATACAACGAGAAATTTCGAAGATGGTTCTACCTGCAGAATTTCTCAATGACGACTTTGGTGTAACGGTGCTTAGTAATTTGTTTTACACGTAGCACGCGTCACATGTGAACGAATTTTTCGAAAAAATGTTCCAAAAACTATCACTTGTTTTGTTTCAAGAAAGTTAGAAGATTTCAATTTTGCACGGTGAGAAAAGTCTAAATTTAGTTTCCCAGAACTTCTTATTTGTGCGGAGTGATTTTCATCTGAAAGATGAAAGGATATTAAATCTGCCATCAGCTTACCGAACAAACCAGACGCGCCCTGCAGCAGTCAATGAAGAAACTTTCTCGCAAAAAATTACAGAGAGCTCTAAATTGATCGTTAGTGCATCTCTTTCTAGTGGAGTGAAATAATATCGAGAGTAACCAGGTACATATAAACAAATAACGCAAAGGTTGAATGAAATACTATGTAAAATCTGCAAATAACTTAAGGCAGTGAATATTTTTCATTTTGGAGTTGAGTAATCAATTATTTCATACGAAAACCATACTTCCTTCTAAATCTTCCATCTAAACCGATTCATGTGTTCAAAAGTATCGTTATTATTGCTGTAAAAAGTTCTCAATTAACAAATGTCCCACATCCTTAAAGATCTTTAATGAGCGCAGCATCGTTCTCCTGTTCACGAACACAGGACGTTCAAAATAATGTCGGACGCAAAAAAGTACATCAGTACTGTATGTTTTGCCAAGCAGTGGGCGCACGTTCCCCTGATCTCAGTACCCCCGAAGACCCCACCTCACGATAGGGGTGGTGGTGCGAGTGAAAGTCGCGACCCGTCGCAGGACATTCATTGCAAGCCGCCGCCGCCGCTCCCCCTCAGCTCCATGCAACCACGGCCTAATCCTACACACACACAAAAGTCGCGCTTGTTTTTACAGTCAGCTGCGCAGCTCGGAGACAGTTTCCCACACTTCATTCATGACCCTTTAATCTAAAGATTATTGTACGCGTGGTAGTTGTTTTTGAATCGCAGTGAGAAATTTTAACCTCAAGATTCACACAAGTCTAAATTCAACAGAAGAAGTGTTAGTTTGGTTGAAACGCAGGAGCAAGCTTGTCCATGGGAAAGCCTTACGACACATTTTGCCACCTCATGCCCCACGCGATGAAAGATGCATAGCTAGATCGCAATGTGTTCTCAGTGACTTTTAAGTAAACAACATGTGTGAAGTCGCGGCCATGGAGTGCAATGAAAGCAAGTCGAGAGTTGCCTCCTAGATATTGATAGCGTAGCGGGCAGACCACCCAATTCCTATTTGATTTTCAATTCAAGAACTGGCTTTGGGATGAATTAGAATCATTGTTTTATTTTGTGGTTAAGTTTTAATCAACACTTCTGTGTAAATAAACACAAGATTGATTTTGAATGTGTATGATAATTCATCTAACTCCACAGCCAAAGAAGAAAAAACAGCTACGACGAGATGTTTTGTTAGCTGGCCTTTGTTGAGCAGTAATATTTGAATTTCTCTCTGTGCTTACGTACGCTGATTGTCTAAGATCACCGAGTCATCATGGACGTAAATTTCCGTTTGTTGGTCTAGAGTTTCTATGTTTATTTTGTTCATGTTCACATAAAAAATTAATAAATTCCTCTAATCTTGATTTTGCCATCATTGACATGAATACTCTAATCAAAGACAATTTTAGGCCTTAACAGAAACTTATATTTTTACTCTAGGTCGGTGGTTCTTGCTTAACAAAATACTTTTGATGTCTCAGAAAACCACCTGCAACAATCAATTTCACCAGTATTTATTCAAACTGTTTGGAAACGTTTTATCTGAACATTAAATTTCATAGTTTTGATTATTGTATTTGAAAACAAATTGAGCCCAAAAACAACAAATTTTTCGAACATTTTAGTGAATAATATTTGTGAATTTCAATTTTCAACTTAACGTGCCTCCTGTTCATTTAAAATTTTCAGAGAACACTAAAACACTAGAATGTGTCAAAATGTTTTCATAATTTGAATATGAAATCAAAGAATGAATAGCTCACCGCATCATACAAAGTTTGAAATTATAATAATTGCCCATTATATGGTTAAAATCATGAATTAGCTAAATGATCCTTAATGCTTTCGGTTGTGATTCAAATTATTACACACCATTTGTAGTTACAAAAATTAATGAATATCCCATATATTCCTGCTATTTTTGTAATGAGAATCAAAAATCATTCATTCCTGTTCGTGAACGTATGTATAATTTTTGTTTATGGTCTTTGCGGACAACAATTTGCACAGAGAAATAAAGTGCAGAAGCAAAGGCTCCTCCCGCACCTTGGGATCACTCCGCCTATTTGCCCTCTAGGGGAAGATGTCAACCACTCAGGTGAGCAAGAAGGGCTCTGGCACCGCCTCGTAACGGTTGAGCAAGGTGACCAAAAAACCTAGCAAGGAACTTTCAGCTCTATAGCTCTGGCTCCAAAAGTCAGTTCTGTAAACTCTGACCACAGATCTGAATTCATTGAGACTTCTGGACGAGGATCCCAGTGTAAGGAAGAACGCTTCCTGGAACGCTCTAGCATAGAGTGTATAGTCAAAGTTCATAAAGAAGTGAAGATTCCTCCAAAAAGCAGAGGTAGGCTAAAGGTCTCAGGGTTGGTAAGGGCATACTCCAGATCTTAGCCCCGCTATAAAACCCTACTGCAATTCTTTACACTAAAAGTCATACATTAGGAAAGAAATGCTGAAACACAGAGACCAATTGTAATTGAAGGTTTGAATATCAGCAAACGGAGATGGTTAGTTCTGACGGAAGATTCAGAAGATCTTTGAAGGGGGAGCTGCGGGCACCTTGTGACCCTGATAAGCGAGGGAAGGCATAGAGAAGCTGATCAGTTGTGCTCGCGCTGGCCGTAGGAGTGCAGACTCACGCGTCTTCGCTGCGGTGTCCCGCTTCCATCAAGCCTGATTTCCAAACGCCCAGCTGGTCTCATGAAATCTTCAAACGTGTTTGCAAAACCTTCGCATTGGAAGAGTTAAGAAAAACATTTGCAGCACTGTGAAAAACTCGTGCCTTTAACTGGTTCGAATGAAATCAGAGTGATTCGTTTTCGAATTGGGATTCATTGTGTCAAAATTAAAGCTTTCAAAAATGTTTCTGCTTGATTCATCGGGTGCTATTTAGTTTGAAATAAAACGACTTATTCTTCATCACGTGTTTCAAAACATGCGAACATAGCAAGCAGGCAAAGAATTTTGTTTTTTCTGAACTTCGAGAGTTCAGAGAGTGACCATACAGAAATATTATCCAGAATCCTGCATGATCATTATTGAAAACTTCAGGTAAGTCCGTCGTCAAATGCCTCCACTTAGTCCTTGACTTGTTAATCTTCAAACGTAGTTTGAAATGTTTTTTATTGTGTTAATTAGTCTAAAATATGCTTGGATATTGGCTTCGAAAAATGAGCCCATTGCGAAGGTCTGCTCGGGACAGATAAGGAAACTTCGATGCAGGATAGGTAGTGATCTCCCTAGAGCCGTGCATGTGTGCGAGTCTCGATAATGTACGGAGCTTGCAGTGAACTCTCTTGAGTTGCAATTCATCTCGTATTTAGGAAATATTTCAGATGATTGATTTTAGTGAATCTTAGGTGCCCATTTAGATGCTTTTCAATGAAAACGTCAAGCAAGGTGAAAACTATCACATCAAATGCTGGTCATAGGATTTGTTCCTACTTAAAATGACGTTTTCGCGCACTCCATACACGACATGACTAACAGACAGCAACTTAGGTTGGGGACATTCTGCAAAATGTATATATGAGCACTGACAGTAAGAGAAGATGACTTTAAAATTTCATAAACATTGCTCAAAAAAACCCATTGGACAGTGAAACTCTGGAAGCAGAATTTCATTTAGTTCAACGCTGTTCAACGCTGAGAGTATTAAGAAAGCATCGATGAAAAATTGGCCGGTATTTTGAAGAATTTTGAATGATGAGTAAAAATTTACTATTTCCATGTAGCATCATGAAGTACACATGAATTTTAAATTAGATTGACTCAATTAACGAAATTTCCGTTAAGAATTGTCGCTAAGGACTGAAATCAACCACAGGTGAGTAGAATATCAACAAACATCCTAAAATGCAGTTCATGAGACTTTTTAGTATCAATTTTTAATTATTTAAAGATATAACGACTAGTCAAGGGACCGTTTCAAAAATTCTGATTCAAATCACACAACGAATGCTGAAGACACAGTACAAAAATATTTGACGATGATTGTTGCCTTAACGCGGTTCCGCGGTTTTTTAAATCAGGGACCACATAAAAAATTCTGGTGAATCGAATACATCCATCCAAACCATTTGAGATTTTTTCATCAAAAAATATGAGCTTGTGTGGAAATGCATGCATGCTAAATATAATTTTAAATTTTTTTCCAACCCCAAACGGCTTGCAAAGAGTTAATGAGCACAGAGTTGTGCGCTGTAAATTTTTCTGGGTCCACACACATATCATCGATTCAAATCATTTGTATTTTTAGACGAGGAGAATTGGATAGCGTAGAAAATGTAGTATGCAAAACATTAATAACAAATTCTCATTTTGAAAAGTGATTAGCTTATTGTTGCTTGTTTAACATGTCTGAAAACTGCTTTCACTTTCGAATAAAAGTGTTCACTCACATTGCTTTCGAAAAAAAGTAAGCCAAGCAAATAGCACTAGCAGACTGAAAAACAGTACCATGAATCGTGCAGCGTATATCGCATTTTAAAATTCACTCTATACTGTCAGCAATGTTTTAAAATCTGAATTTCATCTTCAGATTACGAGATGTGAAAATATATCAGTTGCAACAAAACATAAAACAGGTGATAAACTTCCAATTATATCTCTACAAGCAGTTATTGACTAGAAGCTTCATGATTAGGACGTTAATATTGTTCAATCAAGAGGGTGAAGGTGCAAAAACGGCCGTTTTAGCCACCTTGAAGATCGGGGTCATAGTTGAAGCGCTGCCTGGGGCGGCAGAGGGGCAGTTACAGGTACTGGCGGCCCAGGAAGTCCCTATGCGCTCCGTCAGCTCGCCTCGGCAAGCAGCTGTTGCCGGGGGCTAAAGGAAGCGACTGCGAGTAGCACTGCTTCTCTAACTGGGACAACGAACTTGCGAAACAGTCATGCACAGGCACCTTTGAGAGTTGACGTGCTGCTTGTTTTTTTTGCGAATACTCTTCGGAATAAGTGAAACTATGTAACCAAATATAACTCTGAAAATTTAAAGAAATATCATAGGAAATCCTTGTTTGGCCGTGCGCATGTGAAATCTCTTTTCAAAGCACAAAATCGATCTTTGTTGGATTTGAAGTTATTTTCTAATAGCAGAAGAAAAATTGGCTGTATTCTTAATGTTCTGATTTAGAAATATTTTGCTTTGTTGATTAGATTTTCATTAAAACGAGTCCCAGCTGTATGGTAAAGACAGAAGTTGAGTTTGAAAATAACGGTTCATTGTAGATAAGAAATTTCTGCTCACTGAGTTTTCATCTACCAAGACGATTAAACGTGTGTATAGTTACTGTGCGTCTGTCGAGCGTCACTGAAGTATTTCACTAATAACGTGTGTTCGGCTTAAGTAGCGTCAGTTGGATGTAAAGTTTGGCTGGCTTTGCAGTTGAATAATCTGTTACAATATTTTTCGCCTTGAATATGGCTCCGTAATAAAAATCAAATTGCGATCATTAATTAACAAACTAAAAAGCAAAGCCAGGTCGTAAAAGTATTGATATAATTTGAGAATATTTAGTTTCCCATGGAAGGTGGACGGGGAGACGGCACTCAATTTTTGAGGAGCTGTAAATGAGTAGGTCTACCTCGTTTTGAGCCCATGGATGCTGGAAGCCAAAGTAGCAATTGACATACTTTTAGGCAATAGCTCAGAAAGCAAATATCTGACCGTATCCTAAAGAGGCCGATAAATAAGTCCCCGTTAGAAGAAAGGGTGACAGGACGACAGATAAGGAAAACAAGCCGTATAATTACGGATCTTTCTTTCATGCCGAAGAACAGTTTTCCAAACTTAACCGACTCGTCGTCTGATGCAGGTAGCTGTTTGCGGTTAGGGCTACTGAAATCCTTCAATTTAGCGAAGGTCGGCAATTACATACCTAATAATTGCGTACTCTAAGTGTATGTAGTAGAAGACAGCCGAGTAATGCCGATTTTGTTTTTGTTCAGGATGAATCAACTGTGCAAGGTGTGCTCGGAACCAGCTGCAGGATTCCACTTCGGAGCTTTCACGTGCGAAGGCTGCAAGGTAAATGAGGACTACATATTTTACTTAGAATTCGTTTATAGCTTTGGGTTCGTTATTTTCCATTAATGAATTCAAAATATCACTGATGGAATCACATGCTTTGAAGCTTGATGCTCTTATATAAACATTTCTATTTAGGATAATTTAAACGAATTTGCTCGGATAAGGTCCCTGATCCACTTTTTTCCACCTTTCCAGTCGTTCTTCGGCCGCACATATAACAACCTTTCACAAATCCACGAGTGCAAGAACGGGGGACAATGCGTAATTAACAAACAAAACAGAACCTCGTGTAAAGCATGCCGACTCCGCAAGTGTCTCATCGTGGGAATGTCAAAGAGTGGATCAAGGTAAGGAGTAACAGAGAAGTATTTGTTGACTGTGAGAACTTACGTTTGTGTGTAAGAACAACAGACATTTTCTTCCTATGTTTTTATGTTCAATTGAATTTTCATATTTCTAGGATACTTCTAATACATACAAAATGGTTTTAATACTGAATAAAATTTTAATTTCAAATTCGAATGCTTTTCTAACAGATACGGCCGCAGATCGAACTGGTTCAAAATACACTGCGCATTGCAAGAACAAGCTGCTAATATGGGCAGAAGCTTCGAAAATGCAGGTACTCTAAATCTACAACTAAGCGCCGCAAGAGAAAGCATCACAAGATTATCGCCGGGCACCTGCGTCGAGGAAGAGGGAAAACTTGGTTCACCAGCCCTTTCCTCGCCTGATAGTAACACTTCAGATACAAGCGTCGATGTAGAACCAAGACGTAATATATCGGGTACCGCTATTCAGACCTCCCATTCGCCATTAACTTTAGCCCAGCATGAGTCTTTGGTGGCCAGAGAGCTGTCGAAAAGAACAGGAACTGCTTTAGCGTCAGTTGGAGGACGAAGTTTGGAACCTCCTGTCCCTGGTACTGACTTTGTTGCTGGTCTCTCTTTGTATGGAATTCATTCTGGATTCTCTTTATTGCAGGCATCTCAATTGTACCAGCGTTTATATCCACCCCTACTGTACTCCAGAATTCGTCCTCATGCCCTAGATGCAATTAATCCCCATGAATCTCCTTCGCCTACTCAAATCAGATCCTTGCCCATTAAATCTTCTTCCAATCCGCCGTCTCCCACTGGCTCGCTGCCTCCTCCGTCAACCAAAAGGGAACAGTTATCTAACCCATCGTCCCCTCAATCTTTACCTGCTCGACCCTTTTCGGACCGTACGATACATTCGCCAGCATCTTCGTCTTCACCGTCTCCTCCCTTGATATCTCGGAAACGAACAGCTGAATCTTTGCCGGAACAAGAAGCACCTATCGATTTGAGTGTAAAACGACCGAGATTCGCAACTTCCACTTCAGTTCCTCTACCGGATCTCAATCCTTTACCAATACCTTTCAATTTCTTGCATTTAGCGGTACCTTCTACGTCTACCTCTCCATCTGCGCCAGTCGATCTAACGTCAAATGCTTAATCTTTGTGTGATTTATTACTTCTATTTCTGCATATAGTCCTCGAATACTGATGGGATCGCTTGAATCCAAGAAATTCCCTTTTTGTGCCTTTTAGACCTATAATTTGAATCTTGAAGCTGTTACTAGTCTGAACTTTTGAAATGCTTCGCCAAATATGACTAAGTTTCAAATGCGTATAGTACTCACACGTATTATAGACTATATAAAAAACTGAATCCTAATGCCTTCCTTCATTCATTAGTACAAAGTATTATCATTCTCATGCATTCGCCTGTAGAAGTAGTTATTTCTTAATTGCTTCAGTTATCTGAATGAATCACGAAAATGGGCTATGCGTATTTGCGCTGTGGCCAGTATAAGATGTAAATAACTATAAGTTGATCGAAGAAGTACAATGCTGATTTTGTTCTCTTGTTCGACCTGCAGTTGCTGAAGATCTCATCGCATTTTATCCATGGTTGAAATGTAAACTCAAGAGCCTGGAAATTGTGGACATCAGATGTTTAAAATTTATTCAAGAACCTCGATTTCAAAACAGTTGACACGATTTTTTAACAAGATAAACTCACGAAGGTTCACATGAAATTATTTTTACAAAGAGAATTCAGAGGAAAGAAACTAAGCATATCACGGGAGATTATAAATTGAGAATAATTGAATAAAAACAATGACATTGTTATTTCAATGCCATGGATCAAATTGTAAGTATATTATTTTTAATTTGAGACCTATATCGTATAAAATACAATTTTTAATTCGATAAATCCTGCATCACATTAAATGCTGCTTGCATACCGTAATTTCCAAGTTTTTACTAATCTCTTACAAACGTACGAAAAAGCTGCACGTTGAATTAGGTTGGAGATGAATTAGCATAGGCGTATTCTTGAGGCGAACTGCACCAGCATTGTTGCAACGACTGCTTTTGGGTTGAGCGATGCGTTATCGTTTACCTCGTTAATCTCATTTCGTCAGAATTAGTCGTAGGTAACCTATAGTCACTGTTGACTGTAAAAAGTATTATATTCCTATCGGGAGAACGTTATCTCGTGTATTTATTTGCATTTAATGGTAATCTTGTTGTGTTGGACTCCTAGGAACTATTTAGTTGTCACATAAGCTTGTGATTAGAAGTGAAAAGTCTTAGCTGCGTTCATTCAAAGTAAACGTTGAACGAACACAATTAATTCCTTCTTTAATTGCCCTTCTTGTCTATTTCGATTCTCATTTAGGAAGACTGATCTTATCGTTCTCGATGCAGGAGCAGGTCTGAGTATGTTAATTTTTGACTTTAGCACAATTTAGTGGGATGAATTCGTTGTTACAAAGATTTTAATTTCCGTAAAACAGGGATACAATCTAAAATGAAAATTTCGTTTCCCGACTATTTATTCATTTATGTTCATATTTCGTACTCAAGGCGATAGGATATTGCTTTGTGAATTACAGTTTTCATCGAAAAGTTAATACAAAATTGCTCTACAGAAATACTTTACAGTGAGCCACACGTATCGCTGGAATTGTCTTTGAATTACGACAAGTAAGTATAAATGAATTTTTACAAGAAATACGAAACCTATTAAAGTAATTCTACAAATCAAAAAAGTTTCTGTTATTTCGCTTCAAACATTGAAAACTATAAGCATGGACTAATTATACCAGAAAAGACCCCACTCTGATATAAAAAATTAATTCGAGTGATTCGAGTGACGTTCCACTGCCGGACACGTTCAAACTTAGCTCAAATACCATTTTACAAATGTTTATCTCCGTTCATGTGGGCGTAATAAACAAACAAAATCAATGTTTCATTATACACATTTCTAGACTGAAAACTTTGATCATGTATGCCAAATCGTTCGAAACATGGGCAAAGTGTTCAATTTTAAATGATGAACTTGACTTTGTCTAAATTATAACAGCACCATAAACCTTCGACGTATTCAATTGCATCTGTCTCCTCTACGCATGGTGTTGGTTGTTAGAACGTGCATTTGAAAAGGATGTTTTGTGTCGGGTGTATTTCAGCACATTTTCAACGCTGACAAATCGCTGCCAGAGTTTCATATGTCAGGTAGCAACTTTTCTTGTGTCATATTGATACTCATTGTAAATGCTTTTGTGAGGAGCGTTGACCGTTTTTCATGATTCGGTATACCTAAGAGCATTTGTTAACATTTTTTTCTTCTTACATCTTGTGTTGACTGAAAAGATCTGTGCGTTTCACCTGCTGTAATAATTTCTTAACCCTGTAGAAATACCTTCAACGACTTTCAAAGGAATAGCCTCTAAAATGATATTTTCAACTAGGTAACAAATCATGTTTATCTTGAATTACAGATGAATCTTTAATGCACGGTGTAATTAGGAACGCTTAAGCCCTCATTCTTCTCTAGAACAAAAAAGCTTGGATGTTGCGCTCCTAACGGACTTGAAAAGAGCGCAACATAGAATATTACGTGTATCATGAGCATAACATGATGACCAAATGACAACTTGGCACAAACGATACATTTTTAGCATTATTGATGACAGTTTCTATTTATTCGTTTTTCCAAAATTATGAAATTTTCAAGTGTTATGTTAAGGTACCCACGTACAATACTAATATTTTCAAGGAGTTGGGTCTGGTCTGACCTAGACACAAAGACGTGAATTGTAGCGAATGACAATTCTGAATTTCAAGACTTTGAAATAGGTAAACTATTCTTGAGTTATCAAAATATTGAACAAAATTATTACTTGTCAAAGTTTGATCGGCCATTCAATAAGTCATGAATAAATCATTGATTGATCCTATTGAAATGCCCTGAAATTTAAGTCTCTAAATTTCCCCGTGAATCTATTGATAATCTTTGAACTAAGCTTTTGAAATTTTCTGAATTGAAGTCCGTGAATTTTTTGATTATTTCATGAAATTCTTAAAATATCCAATCCATTGAAAAAAAACACAACTGACAATTAAGCGAAAACAGGGTTATTTAATGAGTAGTTCATCTTACCGATCTAGATAAATTGCGAACAACTAAGTTCCAGTAATTTTTTCAATATATCAACAGTCCAGAAATTAATTAAGAAGTAAGCACTGGAACGTCCGTAAATTAATCATGGGTTTCAACGATGATTGTAAGCCAACTTTGCAGCCAAAATTATTTCGTTGTGTTGAAAAAACTTGCTCACTTGAAGCGACAGTTTTATCCAGTGTGTTTCATGTTACCTCATTAATTAAGTAGAGAGAAGCAAAAACACAGATCATTTTTCCTTCAAGTATGCACAGAAAACGTAAGATAAAGCAAATACATTTTGAAAACATTCCACCATGGCCAACTCCATTATTCCTCTACTCTAAATAATTGTTAAAATATGATTATACATTTTTTTATGAAATATCTTATTAACCAAAACCACCATAATATTAGGAAAGAGATGTCGAAAGATGATTTACGCAGACTTTCTGAATAATTAGGGTGTTTTCGCTATTTTCGTCATTAAATGAAAATCCTTGTCTATGCTTTCTAATAGTTGTATTATTATCCAAAACAATTTCTTCTCATTGCAATAATAGAAACACCATCGCACAAAAAAACGAAACTAATAATGTGTATCTGAGGTATTTCAAAAGATTAAATGAATCCTCTCCTATTATTTAAGAAAAATAAAAAAAAATCAGTAGGGTTTGAGGGAAACGACTGTAATTCTTCCCATAGTGGAGATTTTTCCCAGTTTCATCGAATGTTACAAACCAGGCAACTATCTGCTGTGTGAACCTTGTGCCAACATTTTAACTCAAGAGATACTCTTTGAGTGGAAAATTGTCAGAAAATTATAAATTATTTCCATTCAGTCAAATGGGAATTGCGGAGCAGAGGCATCTGTGAAGAACATCAAGTTTCATGCGCTGAGCTCGCCCTTGCAACCGTGACAAAGTGCCCCACTCGAGTCTTATCATGAGGCTGGGATGCCAGATTGGCTTCTTTTGGGGCCAAAATCCTGAAATAAGGTTGCTTCAAGAAGTACGTGCGGGCAAAAAGCTAGAAACACATCATGTTGGTCAGATTTTAAGCAATTTTCTGACCAAATTTCGTGAAAGGGATGCCAAGTTTGATTATTATAGCCAGAAAATGCCAGCCTGGTAACCCTGCGCAGCAGCTCGGTATAGGCACCTCCAAATCTGCTCTAAGCCTGTCGATGACGCATGCGTCGGGACAGAAAAAACAGGCAAACTACACACGCCCGGAGAGGCGTCACGGAGCGCTGGGGCAGCCTCCAGTGACTGGCACAAACCCGGTGTTGTTCGTTTGAGACTCGTGAGCCTGCGGCCGGCGTTAGGCTCCAGGACGTTTTCAAAACGCGCTATAGTACTTCGAGGACTCTCACGCTTCAGCCCATTTGTTTCATATATCCTTCAACATAACCAATCCATTGTTTTCCAAGTTATAATGTCATGAGTAAATCTTTTTTGAATAAAAACTATATGAATTAACATATTAAGCAATATTTTTCGCACTTTGATGCTGTTTTCAGACTCATTTCAGATTGTCAGTCAACTGGAATGTTCATCGCATGACGTGTAATTGTTGTTTTTACACGTCAAAAAGTACATACACACTAGAAAACTTTCATACATACACTCAGGTATATGATAGCGTCATCGTACATTTCTTAGAATTGAGCGGCTCACAAGCAAAGACGGTCATGTTAAAATACTAATAAGTCGGAAAACACATTGCAACAGGGCCTCCATTCTTTACCAGGAAATGCAGGCTCGAGGCATGAGTAAACTAGAGCAACAAGACTTGCGTAATTTTCTGGGAAGTTCTGACCACCACCAGACACCGATAAACCTGCTCGCCCACGACCGAGTTGGGCTCCAAACACCAGCGGTTACTCTCAACGGGTTCGGCGTGGAGTGTACCTGATGAAATCCAATTAGTGAATATGAAGGAATTTTTGATAAAAATTTAATAAATCATGAGTGAATACAAGATCTCAAATTCAACGTTGGAAGCACTCAAACGATTACCGATTACCTGGTCAAAAACGAAAAATCAGAGTCGTTTATTGAAAATACGTAAAGATACTTTTTTTTGAAGCGGAAGTAGCTCAGCCTGGCCTTCGTCGTTTGCCTGTCACTGAGCTCTGCAAGGCTCCCATCCTCTCTCCTACAGTTCCGGATAGGATGTTGCTTGCGAATAAAAAAATTACTACACTTGAACCTGAACTTCATTTATATTGTCTAAACTTCATCACACGGATGGTTACCATGCCAGTTTGCTCGTAATTCAGAAATAAGAATTATAGTTGCTGAAGACATCTTTGTAAACAGGAATGCACAAGGTTCACGGAGTAGGAAAAACATCTACAACACGTTCAAATTATGAATACAATTAAAGTATGAAAATAACATTTGAGCGTTTTAAGCCAGAAATAATCCGCATAATTCGCTCATTGGGAAGAACAACATCAAAACTCAAAATTTTGGAAAATTGACGCATCCAAAATGTTAAATTCGTTCGACGTATTTTGATGAAATAGTCATAATTATGCCCTCAAAATTGACCGAGAGGAAGGATTATTTTTTTCGATCAAAACTAATTCCGTAAAGCAGTTTGTGAAGTTGAAATCCTTTCTCCTGAAAAATAGAAAATTTCGACTTGTGACGTTATTCCCTACGAGCGATATATCCCGTCAAAATCTTGAAGTTACGCACTTAATTTTTTAAAATTACGAAGAGTAATAACTCATAATAATATATCCCGTCAAAATCTTGAAGTTACGCACTAAATTCAAAATTACGAAGGGTGTTGAGATCTACTTTGGTTCAAGCTCAATTAATTTAGCAACATGGTAACTTCAACACAAGTTTTTTACATGGCCTCCTATGTCCATATGGGCCTCTTCGTAATTAATTCTACTCCTATAAAGACACATTTTGTTTGATCCGAATCAATTGTTACGAAAGATTTTGTGGTCGACAAGTGTTTGCTTATGCAAAATGAAATGTTCAAGTTTCACGGTATGAAAAAGACGTTGAATACTTCTCTTGGGAATGTGTTACAGAAACCATTAAATTACATGCGACTCAAATGAGACGAGAGGGTCACTTAAGATCGTGGCTAAAAAAAGCAACGACTATTACAAGTTATTACAGCACTGTTGAGTCAGTTTTTATGTTATAGGTACACAAATTCAAATACCATGCTCTTCTAACAATTTGACACTCCCTGCAGCAATACATGGATTCCCACGTTGAAGACTTCTACCACTGTTTAACCACGTGTTCATTTTCACTGTATTTGCATTTATTCTATCTACAATGAAGTTGTCTGATCTATGGTGTGAATTAAATCCCAAATTATTTCACCTTTCAAAATTCCGAGTTCTTAGTTCCGGAAGCGATACCAGAGGGCGCAGCATCGGCGTCAGAGAGGAAATAAATCCCACGCAATCCGGGGCACGAGAGTTGCGAACGCAGTGGCGCGCTTAAAGAAACAAGAGGCGCGGTAATCATGGTAGTCCACGTTCCCTGATTCCGGTTAAAAGAGTAGTTTTTTGCTTTTTTTGAATGATCGAAAAAACAACAACCCAGATAAAACTCGTGATAAAGCTTTGAAAAATGAATCATTATGATACAAGTTATATGCTAGAGGGTTTTTTACTCTTTACTGAAGAAAAATTTATAATCAGTCGAAAAAATGAGAAGCCGTCACTCTACTGGAGGGACCATAGATCTGTCACGAGGGAAAACATTTTTGTGCAGTTTATCACACGTCGACCAAGAGCCTTTCCTGCCAATCTCTTCATTTTGTAAGCTTTCTTCTTTCGAATTTCAAGGCATGGCGGCTGGTCAGAAACGTAATGATGAATGGTAAATTGGAATCGAAAAACTCATTGTTCAAATATAGCGAGCGTTGCTATCCTTATGAATATTTGTTCGGGAAATAGAGGTAACGCCATTTTTATGACGAACCATTTCTCTTCAGAGTGATCACTCAAAGCTATTCTGAACGTGTTGAAGTCGCAATTTTCTGATGTCATTCTTACCCATTGTTTGCGGAAGAAAGTGTTGCGATCGCATTCATCGACCATCGCAAATCTAAAGTTTATTCATGAGAGAACAAAATTTTAGCTTGAGCAACTTTAGCATTGACGAGATGATTGACGAACTTGTGTTGAATACTAATAGGCTACGAAATAACTCACCCAAAGATTTCCACCTTCATACAAAGCGTAAAAAATCGAGCTTAAAAGAAATGCGTGAAGGAAGTTCCTGTGAGAGTACAGTTACACCTGCCTGAAATCATTGCACGTCCATTGTATGTTCAATACAATTCTCGAAGATAATAATTGAAGTTTAAATCTGATTTGAATGTGTTTTATGTACTTAAAATCCTGGAGGAAATGCTGTGCAAAGTAACGAAAGAAAATTCAGAATGAAGATTAACCGCCCAAGAATGCATCTGAATTCCATTTATGATTCAAAATGTCATGTTCCGAAAATGGAGTTGCTTTTATTTAAAATAAGATACATAACCTGAAACGGCTTAATCCGATAAGCATGACTTGTGATTGTAGAGAAATGTGTAAAACTGCGTTCAGGTGTGGTAATATTTTTTCTATACCTGAGTACTTTCCCTCTGTATTCCTCGATTTTTCCAAAATAATGTCGACTGAACATTGTAAGACTCTAATTCAAACAGAGAGGCGCAGAATTCCACTGAGTTTTAATGCAAAAATAGACGTTTTTGTCTAGAGTCGTCATTTAGAGCACATATATTCTAACCCAAAGAAGATTAATCTGAGAAGTCATCTCACGTCCTATAATTGCCCAAGATTTACACCCTATAGCTCGCTTCTCACGACGTCCATCATGACTTTTTACATGTTTCCGTGTTCTTATGTCGAGCAATGTACACCCAGAGCAACACGTGTGCAAAGGATCACGCTTCGCTGCTAAAACATACACAACCAACATGATGGATCGGCTCCGAAATGGATCGCTCTTTCCAATGCATGAAAAATAAGCCCAATATGACCGATGGTTCTCAAACTTGTGTAACAGGCCATGGAAGAGAAGGTTTCTTGCTGTCATCCTGTTACCTGTGGGAGACAAAAACTTCAGCGACTGCTTTCGCTTCAAAATGCAAATGAGAGTATTATTTACAAATAGGCATAAATGTACACAAATGCAAGTAGGAATAAAGTTTTCATTTATATAATACTTTTTACATTTCAGTGAATTCGGTCAAACGATGTGATAGGCTTTCCAAGCGGTGGAATTTAACCGAAATACTTGAAAGAAAAAAAATTTTTGAACTTACACGGATGCTTCGTCACAATCGAAGACAAAATTTTGAAGGAAATTTTTTTATCCCTTCCTCATACATTTTTAGTTTCTTGATTTTTAAACTATATGTTTTACCAGCTCTTAGGCTTATTGTAAGAATGATTGACATAAAACAATTCAAAGATGAAAAAAATATTGGCCAATAATTAAATTGCGGGATCGAAAAAATGCAATATTCAAATATTTTCAATGAAAACGAAGGCGTGTCAAAATGACTTCAGATAAGAGCTTTGGGGCCCGATTATTAAGAAGGAAATCTGAAAACACAATCAAGAAGAGCTAATGACCCTTGGAAATCTTTTCATTTCATCCAACATATTTTGTGGTAAATCTTAATCCTTTCAAAATATGTCATAAGTTTTTATTTAAAATGAGAATTTATATTAACGTTTGCGACAAAATTAAAGTAAAGCGGAGAAAGAACTAGCCTTGAATAAGACGTTAATAATGAGTGATTGATTTTTATCAAGGTAATCGTTTTCGACAGATTCATTCTATATGACAGACTTTCAGCTCCCAGTAACATTTATGAATATGTAAGGTTTATGTTATTGAAAAAAAAATCAGAATCTGCTCGAGTTCAATATCGGTATGATTTAACAGATTCGGTCAACAGGCTGCTTATGATCTGCTACAGTCGCAGCTAGAGAAAAAACCTGACTGACACTGACAAATTTTAGGAAATATATGGATTTATTAGGTGTTGACCCAGAATATTGGAGTCCAAACTGCTCGTTAGAGCAGAAACGAAAGGAGCAGCAGAGGCTGATGGTTTGGGGCACTACATCACGGACACCTCATCGAGTTCTCCCGGGGCGCTCCTGATCGATTCCAACCACAAGCTGATCTAACCAGCCACAGACTTAGGTATCAGGTAAGGGATCTTGACAAGGAATAATCGATACTCTAAACAAGATCTATAACTTTTGTCCGACAAACATGACTAGGTTTGCTTCGGTTATAATATTTGAATCAGAAAAAATACGCAGGCTGGTCCATTCAAATGAATAATCAACGAGTGAAAAGTTCAAGGAATAGTCTTGCACAACAATGAGCGGAACTGCAGTGGGAATAGTGATACGAGGTTCCTTACTTGGTCCGTTCACAATTTATCGCACCATTCACAAGTGTCTGAAGAGTTGGACAGATTATACTTGGCTGAAGCACACATTTCGCTAATTTGATATTTTTCACTCATAATTTCTCTAGAAGCTCAATGTTCTACATGCAAACATTTAGAAGCGCATCTATATACACAACTCCGAGGACTGATTCATGGCATCGACCGGCAGTGGACGCCATGAATGAACTGGTTCTGATTTTGATAGAGCACAGTCTTACCGACCTGTCAGTCTGTAAAATCATTCTTTTTGTGCCTAGTTCTAGCTTTGTATTGTTCGTCATGGCAAGATTAATCGGCTCGATCTTGTTTAAATCTCCTTACAAGGTTGATGGTCAAAGATTTGCTAATATACTTGAGTTCGAGTAAGCTTCTTTACGCGTCGCTACCTACAGTCAGAGAAGGTGTGCTTGTACTGTCAGAACGACGCAAAAAATATGTACACACTTCCATGAAAAAAGAGAAATACACGAAGTATGAACATGAGACACGGGTTTTACATATTGCGAGTGAGATTGGCTAACAAATCTTCAAAAAAATAATAAAAAATCAGAACTGAACACATTTTGTTACAAAGCACCTTGCCACGAATGGTAGAGCAGGCAATCGCATTAAACTGTCAAAAGTCCCGACTAAATGTGGAACTGACCTGTCCCGCGATCATGAAATTCCAGGCTTTGAAAATTCGTTGTGTAACAATTTGGGTCTAAGAATGCAAATGACATATTAGATAACAAGTGTCTTGTGGCCTCAGATCATTTTTACTTTTACTTTTTTACTGAAGGCCAATTTGACTTAAGATTTTCACTTTTGTACAGCGTATTCAAGAAAGCATATAAAATCAACGCGCATGATTTCCATTATAATGCTTCGTTTTCAAACAAATTCTCAATATTTCTAAGTTTTTAAAAGTGTAAATTAGCATCTCAGTTGTTAAATGACAAAACGACCGTAAAAGCAATAACCTTATTTATTGCTACCTTCTGCTATGGAGAGGTGAATGTTTATCGAGAAGTTTATAATTTCACGAGACATTGTAGAGATTATCCAGCGCAAGTGGTAATATACCCCTCTTTCGTGTGCGAAATCGGTCCTGCGCTTCATGCAAGAAGATAGTTTCAGCGTTGTGGCAGTGGATGGGGCACAGACGGAGAAGTCTTTTTAAAACTTTCCGATTGGAATCACCATGCAGTAGAGATAAACTTTTGATAGTTTGCTTAAAATGTGCTGGGTTTTAAAATTCGCATTTACTATAATCAACTGATACGTCTTCTTAATTTCTAGAAAAAACTGTGCTGAATAATTGGTCGTGAGCCCCTTAAAACCTGACTTTTATTGTTTATAACATTTTTTGTTTGAACTCATGCAACCTTATAATAGGGCACTTAATGTGTTCAGTGTTTTTTCTGATAGATTCAACGACTTAGAGTAATTAAGTTCAAGGATTTCAGATCCCCATTTGATGCCTTGCACGTTATGTATAAACTTTTCGTAATTGTATCGAATATTTTTTCCTGTGTATGGTATTCTTTCACAAATTAAACGCGTCTTTAAAGTAATGATTTCTTTGTAATGGAAGGCTATAATAAATGTTTTACGAAATTTTCGTACGAATAACGTCCAAAACCAACTTTTAAATTTCAAGAATTCAAAGAAAAATAAATCAACACTTTGACGGCAACGTGAGCCCCAAGTGGCCACGGAGGGGATTTTCAAAATGCTGCTGAAGGACCATTAGTCACAAACTCAATTTTTGTAAAAACTCAATTGAAGATAAAAAATGAAGGTACTATCTAGATAAATGTTTGCTATTTTCAAAGTTGCTTCCCATAATTAACTTTAAATTTGAGTAAAAACTGCAATTTAACAAATTAAAGAAAAAATCTAAAAGTTGAATTTGTATTTCATTCGTCTTTTCAAAGACACAATGCAAGGAAAAATTTCTCTTTTCTATCTCGGAATATACGCCTTAACATAACTTCAAAACTAGTTAGACACTGGAAAAATTTCATACTGCAAGAAAAACATCAGCAATTTTCAAGCTAAAGTTTACACATTGGTAAAGGTAAACAATGATGCAGACAAACAATATCTGTTAAGTGAATTTAATTAGAGAATCTCATTTCATGCAACTGAGCTGCTTGCCAGCTAATCAAAAGTATGAGCCTAAGTCACTCCAAAGTCATAATATCAGAAAATTCAAATTCACGGGATGCACCTAATTCAGAGAAAATAGGGATAAAAAGCTGTCACTATGACTAAGGCCAGTAAACTATACTCCTCTGAACGTGACCAGAGCGTTGAGCGGCATTAGCGAGGTTCATCACAGCGTACAATAGCAACTGAGGTTAAATGCAGTTAATCAGTTTGCAGCTATCTCAAAACACTTGACAGTTTTGGAACTGTGAAACCTAACAAAAAATCCCAAACATTGAGCAATACAGTTTGTAGGGTTGTCTGCCATAATGGATTAAAGCACTCACTGATGTCGATGATATTCCAAAAACATTTAAGCGATTTCTGAAGTAAGAAGGCTTGAAAAACAAGGAGCGTATCAAGGACCTCGTCTGCATCCACATCACGACGTAGACCGTAGAGAGTTCGTTTGTGGGCAAGCATTAAGCGTTGATAAGTGGAAGAGAGCTTTACTCTTCAATGAAAAAATTTGGACCTAGGCGGATTTGATGGCTTACAGCGATACTGATTCGACTAAGAGTTGTCACATGCAACATTTTCTACGCTGCAAAGCAGTGGAGGTTCCGTCATGGTGTGGAGTACATTTTCTTCCAGAGTACCAATGGAATTTCAGTCTTTACGGTGGTGTCAAACAGCAGCTGATTATTTTCACCTGTTACTGAGAGTATGCATAACGACGGAGGGCTCTCGATTAAGTGATGGTGTCAGTGCCGAATTTGTAGCTTCTGTCTTCCAATAGGATAATGCAGCAATCCAAAATGATTGCCTAATCAAAACTTTCAGGATGATAGTACCTCTCTCTACTGCCATACAGCAGGTTCTCCACGTTTGCATCCGATTGAGAACGTTTGTGGTTGAATGGTTAGGTTACAGAAACTGAAAACGATTAAGACTGTGAATGATTTTTGTGACGTCATCTTCACCGTTTAGAGAAATCCTCCCCTAACCATATTGTAAACCTTCATTTCTCGCATGCCGTAAGGAATTTTAAAGTTATGGACTAGAATGGAGATATTAATCATTACTGAGTAGTTATTTCGTCAACTCTAGCTTCGTTGTAAAGAGATTTCAGCTTCTTGATTAACTGGCATTTGATTTTTGACTGGCTGCGAACAGCTCAGTTACTCAAAATGGTCTTTACAAATAAACTGATTAGATAGATATTGTTTTTTCCTTCATCCTTCATTTTACAAATGAGTAAACTTTAGTCAGTAAGTCCATTTGTGCAAAAAAAGCTTTCCCCACTTTTCCAACAGTCGTAAACATTTCAGAAGTGTATTGAAATAAATTCACTTAAGTAACCTTCTGTCCATAGAATACTTAGACCGTTTCAGAAGAACAGGAGTCATGCGTTCGTACTTTACGAGAGCAAATGGCTATTAATCACCCAAACCATGGCAAATAGCACGTCTAGAAGCGGAAAAAACATCGTATACAAAAAGAGTGTTGATCACTCCTCTGGGAGTACCCGACCGGTGGGCTTTGGAAAAATAGAACATTGTACCTTCCTTAAAATATCCCCCAAGATCATTACCAAAGAGTTGTCACATTATTTATGGTTTTGAGCGACTATTCTATTGAGGTCAAAACTCGTTCCGCTATTTCTAATACACATCTATAAGCTGGATTGGAAACTTGATTCCCATTTTAAAGATGCTTCTCTCCCTGTCGGAAAAAAATACTTTCATTTCTATTTGACCGGGATCGTGTAATTTACATTGAAAAAAAGGGGCAGACTATTTTTTACGGTAGCTCAAAGCCTAGTGCAAAATTACCATTGACTGCAAGAACGAAGCTCGAGGATGCATGCGTCAGGAAAACTGTAGTATTTGAGAGCGTAGCGTGACGGTGTCGAATATGATCACTGCTCTTGTACTGGCCGTGTTATTGTGATGGTTGGTTGTGAGGAACATGCGACACTTGGTAGCTTGTGTAAAATAGTCAACACTTCGTTGGGTGAGGAATGTTTATTACTGAGTAGTTTATAAAAAACGGTCAATACTGAGTAGGTTTTGAGGAAAGGTTGACATTGAGTAACTTGTGGGGAGCAGTCAAACTGAGTACTTGAGGGGAGCATTTGATACTGAGTCCTTTGTGAGGTGTGGTTGATCCCGAGTAGTTCGTGAGGAGTGGTCGATACGAAGTAGTTTGTGAGTAGTCGATGTTGAGTAGTATATAAAGATCAGTGTAGTCGATGTTGAGCAATTTAGAAAGGAACGGTCAACCCTGAGGAAATTGGGAGGAATGGATAATGTTGAGAAGTATTTGAGAAATTGTCAATAACGGAAATTAGTATAAACAACTTCAGTAAAAGAGAATGTCGTAATCATCGAAATTCTTGACTAGTATGGCAGAAAGTACTTCATGAGCGCTTTTGTGATACAGGTTTCAATGCTGCTACAGGAATGAGCAAAATAATTTAAATCACTAGTATTATTACGATAGATGAACATGCTCACTGTCCATACCTGTAGGATCACAGAAATATAAAGAAAATTGGATATTCTGTGAAGCCTATATCCCTCAACAGGTTCAAAGCACACTTTCCGTGGGTAAAGTGGTCAGATCGCAATTTTATTTGATTTAATTATCGACTTAATTAGAAAGTAAGCGTATTCTGTCGTATAACATCATTTGTCGTCATTTTGACCGGCGGTTTACGATAGTCCCTAAAATATCTCTGTAAGAACTCAATGACGATCTGTGAGAGGGAGACAAGATGTATGGCACTTGATATGAACTAGTGTACACGGCGTGTCAAAAATTACGGGATTCGATATTTTCCTTGAATAAATCTTCCACATGTGTATGACAAAGCAAATATCCTCATCAAAAACTCTTTGCTACAGTTTTACTCTGTTTCAAATTTATTCTTCATTGAACGCTTTCCAAAAAATGCTATATGCTCTCTCTCTTACAGAGCGACGATTTACAAGGCGACGGTCTCACTGAGAAACGTATTTGAAACGAATCTTTTATTTCTTTAGATAACTTCCAGTGCTAATGAACTTCGTGACCACGAGTACTCGTCGTTCCTTTATTAATTGCATCCTTTATAGTAGAAAGGTTAAAACAATTTTGTGAAATTGTGAAGATAGCCACATAAATATCCACCGTAATCGTACCCGCGATTAAAATATTCATGTACTAGTGCACTGGCGAAACTCGTACCACAGATACGGTCATTAAGCATCCTTATGACCGTGACAGAGAAACGGAACAACCACCCAAGCAGCAACAGTGTATCATCATTTACTGGATCATCGTCTGACTGTTCTGCACATTTATTTAATTTTTCCTCTGTGCTTCTTCTTTTAAAAATTAATTGACAAGTTATTATCCTTCCTGCTTTACTTGTTATGAGAGACTCAGTAAAAATGCTTGGCCATTCCTTTGCATTGTAGTCTGATTTTATTTGTTCTCGCAACCAAATAATCTTTATCCATTTGTGTATCTTTGATTCTCTGATACTGAGATTTTTTCTCTATTAGCCTATTTACCAGCACAAGCATAGAAATGTGGCAATCTTGTGAGTTTGTTCACTTGCTGGGTTTGCGTGTTTGTTCACTTGTCACCGTTCACCCTGCTTTAAGTGACAACACGCAGCAAAATTCAGCGCAGCTTTTGGTTACAATTAAGAACTTAAGAATTAAGAAGGAAAAGTTCAACTTCGTTTTCAGATTGCAAATAATTTCAGCAGGTCACTATCAATTAAGTAGGGAAAAATTTACGTCCTTCTTAGCCCGACTTGTCATTCTAGCCCTGCAAATAGCACTGAGGACTCGGTGCGTTGCAACTATTCATTTTAGGAAAGATACTGCAAATGGAATTTTCATTTAATTTGTGCCAAATAGCTTGCATTACTGTTAAATTATTTTCCCCTTGTGATAAACATCATTATGTACAACATTATAAGTGAGCAAATTAGTTATACAGACGACCTGGCCCAATGTGCCGCGAGGGCTATAAAATCTTCATGTTGATACTCTCACGAATATCCTGGTGTGTCACGCTTTCAATAATTAAGTCGTTATAAATTAGGCTAACAATTATTTCGTTAGGAATATGTGCGTACCATAGGCACGATAATTAGATATTATGAATTGCTCTGAGCATCTTGCCTCTTTTTTCGCAATATAACAGTTCAACTTTGAAGAGGCTCTCTGGGGCCGGATTCTACGCGGTCGTTAAATAACTGCGTTAATTCCCATTGTATAAATTTGTTTTATTTATCAATATATTGCTATATCTCTTGTCTGTAACATCCGCAATAATCTATTTTTATTTGAAAGGTATCATAGATAATATTCAAATGATTCAAAAAACAGGCAAATGCTCACTGTTCTTAACAAGCCAAACTATATTACGGCAATAAAAATGGAATCTATTGTTCAATAAAATTCAACTTATAGCAGGTATAGTTATTTAGATTTTTTTTCAAAAACTTCACGGCTGTTGCTTGCTTGGTTTGTTGGACTGACTCTTTGTCACGCTCTTAATGACCGTATCTGTGATTCGAGTTTCATCAGAGCACAAATACAGGGTGTTTTCTATAAATGCACACCTTTTAGAATTCCTGAAACATTTTAAATATATGAAATAGGAGACTATAACATAGACGATCCTAAAGGTCAGAATTCTATGTTTTCTTACGTATCTGGTATACCCTCCAAAACAGCATAAGCATCAAGGGTGCAGCAGAGAAGATTATTGTGATCAGCAAACACGGCACAACTGACTCTTCAACAACCTAAGTTCATCATCGAAGAAATGACGAAAATTGGGTCCACTGTCGGGACTCAGGGGAAATTCTTCTTGGAATACCAATTCAAACCCAACAAAATAACGATTCAGAGGAACTACCAGAAGTGACTGCCCCAGTTTATTGTGAGAAACATCAATAAAGAAACATCTGGAAGAAAAGTTTCTGCACGCACAGTGGAAAATGTTGAATGACTGAGATCTCTAATCCAAGATGAAAACACGAAGTAGACTCAGAAATGAAAGTAAAAGTTAAAAATTGACTCATCTTTTTTCCAATAATACCAGTTTTATTTCCCTATCCTGTCCGTGAAAAAAGTTATAGCAATTTTAAACGGAACACATTTTTAGCAGCCACCCAGTACAAGAATATTTCATTCGCGAGTAGTTTTAAGATGGATAAAAATATTTGTTTGTCTTTCACGCCTGGAAGATTTATGAGAGGATATATTAAATAGTACACTTGTATTATTATAAGTTGGTTTGTGTTTCGTCTGTCTGTGCCTCCGATAGTCCATAACAATATCCATGTTGTGCTGTAATCCGCTGTAATGCGTTGTGTTGTGGTCCAACATTACCCACGTTGTGCTGTAATCCGCTGTAATGCGTTGTGTTGTGGTCCAACATTACCCACGT
>JACJUY010000940.1:105759-130827 GCA_014220935.1 Platorchestia sp. MABIK
TGTGCTGTGGTCCAACATTACCCACGTTGTGCTGTAATCCGCAGTAATGCGTTGTGTTGTGGTCCAACATTACCCACGTTGTGCTGTAATCCGCTGTAATGCGTTGTGTTGTGGTCCAACATTACCCACGTTGTGCTGTAATCCGCAGTAATGCGTTGTGTTGTGGTCCAACATTACCCACGTTGTGCTGTAATCCTCTTGCACAACATGGGTACATTATTTTATCCCAGAGAAGCTATGGGAACGTTTGTTTCTACTCGTCATGAGCTCATTTTTATTACGAGCCGAAGCTTTTGTAGACTCATTTTATAGCTTCTTTAGACTCATTTTATAACTTTTGTAGACTCATTTTAGCTTCTTTAGACTCATTTTATAACTTTTGTAGATTCATTTTATAGCTTCTTTAGACTCATTTTATAGCTTCTTTAGACTCATTTTATAGCTTCTTTAGACTCATTTTATAACTTTTGTAGATTCATTTTATAGCTTCTTTAGACTCATTTTATAACTTTTGTAGACTCATTTTATAGCTTCTTTAGACTCATTTTATAACTTTTGAAGACTCATTTTATAGCTTCTTTAGACTCATTTTATATCTATTGTAGACTCATATGATAGCTTCTTTAGACTCATTTTATAACTTTTGAAGACTCATTTTATAGCTTCTTTAGACTCATTTTATAACTTTTGTAGATTCATTTTATAGCTTCTTTAGACTCATTTTATAGCTTCTTTAGACTCATTTTATAACTTTTGTAGATTCATTTTATAGCTTCTTTAGACTCATTTTATAACTTTTGTAGACTCATTTTATAGCTTCTTTAGACTCATTTTATAACTTTTGAAGACTCATTTTATAGCTTCTTTAGACTCATTTTATAACTTTTGTAAATTCATTTTATAGCTTCTTTAGACTCATTTTATAACTTTTGAAGACTCATTTTGTAGCTTCTTTAGACTCATTTTATAACTTTTGTAGATTCATTTTATAGCTTCTTTAGACTCATTTTATAGCTTCTTTAGACTCATTTTATAGCTTTTTTAGACTCATTTTAAAAATCGCCTGTGAGTCAGTTTATGAATGTTTTACTCGAGTGTCATTGCAGTTCAACCAGATAAAAAAGCCATAGCGTCCTTCGTCAGGATTGAGGTATCGCCAAATACTATTTCGATCAAACTGTAAGGTTACCCAACAATTTAACAGCTTAGCGAGGAGCGACTTTTATCCCTGATTATAGTTCTAATTTGCTATTCAATAAATGCGTGAAAAATTGCCATAACAATTTTTCAAACTTTTTTACAAGGTGTTTTTCATTTACATGGTTGTATAACGCTTTCAACGAAGCTTTTAGTAACAGATTTGTTAACATTCGCTTAAACATCAACTCCTCACAAAACAAACATTTACTTCACGGTGGGATTTTTCATTCTCTTAATTCAAAGTTTCAGAGTCGAGTGAATGCAATAATAAAAGCGTATTTCATTGCAGAATTTCTTCTGTCGGAAGAGCACCTGCGCTTGCTCTTTCTATTTTTTCCCCCTAAGATGCGTGTAGTGAAACTTTAATTGAACGTAACTTCATTCCGAAAAGGGGCAAATCATTTTTCTTCCAATGAAAAATCTTAAAGCAGTTTTCTCAACCCTTACCTTTTATTCCCTGCATTGTCTGTTAAGAAAGTCACTCTACTGAAGTTTTCTCGTGAAATCCCTAGAAAGAACGAAGAAACAAGTTCAAACAAAATTAGTCGGCCGCTCTAGAGTGAAAATGAGTTCGAGTGAACTCCATTTGCTGTGCTGTCGTAGCTTCCTTGGTAAACATAGTAAAAATGTTGCCAAACCCTTGTCAGCGTTCGCTTCCTTCTGTTCAAATTCGATCAAGACCTACTGATGACCTCTTAAGATTGTCCCATTGTAACGCTGGTGTTTGCTCATCACTAACATGCAATGTTTTATCTGGAACCCACTAAAAGAAATGTCGTTCACTTTGTTGACTCGAAACTTTTCCACGGTAAAATGATGACTCATGTTGCGGGCGAATCTTGGATTTCCAACAAGCTGAAAGACGCAGCGCTGCGCGCACGGGCATCGCACGAGTGGAATCCTAACTGCCTTTTTGCACACGAAAATAACAAAGTTCGTCGCGTAATTGAGACTAATTTTCGTGAACTTCAATCGGGGAAAGTATTTCAAATACTTTTCGAATAAAAACTCAAAATAAACCAAATGGCAAGATTAAAGCAAACCAAATTGCAGCATTAGAACTAACAAAATCCAACTGGACTCTTTTTATAACACAAGTTCCATTTTATAGATCGGCGTGTAAATTGTGCTCAAGGCTAAATTCCGTGAGCTTCTGAGTTTTGGGAAGGATATATTTTTGGGTTTCATATACAATACTCGCCAATGACCGCGAACTCGTTCGGGAAAGTGTTATTATTTCCAAAAAAGAACATTAATGAACGGAATGATAAACTTTTCTGCTATCCTAAAACTAAAGAATAAAGAAAATTTTCTATCCTAATTCTCTAATGTTATACTTGACGCATTTTTATATTTTTTTCACTCTACGCACCAACAGTCGAAGCAACCTTTACCAATGACCTTTTCCGAGCGCTATGGTTTCACCATTCATGAGCAGCCGTCAAACATCGCTCGGCTCTGCGAAGCCTTCCACGCCCTTCTTATTTACGAGAAAATCCGCAAAAGCTCACGCATTTCTGCCTGGCGACAGATGACAAGTCAGGCACGCGGCAAAGTTAGTGAGATGAACGACAACAGCCTGCAAGTTTGCTGACCCAAAATATTTAGCTGGAGATATAGCAATAAGGATGTTAATTCATTCTTCAAACTTTGCATGTGAGTTATTTCATGCTCAATAATTGATTAATAAATTCAATGAAGCCCTAATACCTTATTTCTAAATGAGCAGAGAAGAAGAACAGCATGTGAAGGTATAAAAATATTCTATCTATCGAGAAATTGCTGTTTTCCGTCATTTTGTACAGACCGGCAATCCAGTCACCTCAAAATTGCATGCGCAAAAATATATGGTTGAAGAGTACTTTCAGAAGAACATTTAATTACACACAAATTGATTAGAATTACTTTCTAATTAATTCGCGTTTAACAAAACTTGTAAAATCTTGACTAATAGTGAAGAAGACTTCAGCTTACATGTTTAGAAAACGAACCTACTGTACACCCAGCATCGTAATCGATTGATCTGCAACATTTTCCACCTCAAAAAACGCAGACAAACCTTATCAAATGAACACAGCTCAGATGCGACAAAATAACAAGTCACTTATGAAGAAACAAGTAAAACAGCTGTGCAAGAATTGCATGAAATTGAGGGCAATAAAATTAATATTAATCGAAATGCTGACGAGATTTTCTTCACAATCGATTTTCCCACTTTCTGCGCTTTATCATCAGATTTTATTTTTTGAAATGGCTGCCTAATGCAAGGGTACATTTAATTCATTTCATTGTGAGTTATAAAAAGAGCAAAGTTGTTGTTGGTTACTAATTTCATTCGTTTAATTTAACGACAGCAGCTGATGATTTCGTGAGAAGAAGTTACGAAATCAGACGATCAGACAGTTGGTGGACATGATTTTTACAGTCTTCTCTTCTAGTCCCATGGTGGCAATCATCACTCAGAGAGCGATTCCGGTACACCATCTCAGGCAGCCAGTTGAGACTAAACAGAAAAGTACAATGAAAAACTTCAGTGATTGTTGAAAAGAGTGAATCTGTCTCGCAGTTGCGACGCAGATTAGTGTATTTTAAGAATGTCTGTTTCGTAAGCAACGACGTTATTTTCTAATAGATTAAGTCCAGTAGGAACCAATTGCAAAATGAATTTACCAAAAACATTACTTCACAATGAAAAAGATTTCGACTCCTTTGCAAATGGTTTCATTCTAGAGTAGCAATGCATAATAAAAGGGAAAGTGAAACATTATTCATACGTGCAAAACACTTGTTTTGATTAAGCTCTAATAATTGTTTTAATTTAAATTTTAAGATTGGTAAAGGTTTATTTCACGCTTTAGCTAGTCGGATTTCCATCTTCAAACTAAAATACTAGAATTCCTTTCTTAAAGAGAAGCGTGAAAGCCAAAATCCAGCATTCGCAAGTGAACGTAGCACATCCTCATGTAAGCATTTTATTGAAGAAATGTAGCTTATTTTCCTGAACTTATACCTGCATGGCTCAACTCATTATTTCGCAAGAGTAACTTTTTATTCTCTTAAGTTGCTCAGCTACTCAACTTTGCCTTACGCGTCGCCAAGACCAACTGTTACCAAAAGCGTCCACCCAACACACCTGATAGAAATTCCTGGCTAGAATTTCACGGACGTTTTAACGAGCATTTGCGGTCAGAAGAAACAGTTTAAGACACCGGCTTCGAGAACAAGGTAGGGTGGAAGAATGTACAAGTCTCCTCTGCTTGTTGATAACAAGACAGCTACGTTGAAACTGTCGCATGTACAATACTTAATACTGATCCTAATGTGACTCGCAAGCGAAACTCTACGGTGTTTGTGGGCTTGTGTATTTTTCATGGATTATACTTGAAACCTACTAAAAAAAGTTAGGAAATACACTTAGTCTGTAGGAAGTGTTATTTTATTTGTAATAACCTTTCCAAATGGATGGGAATAAATTGCAGGAATAGTAAAGGAACAAAACACACGTTATATTTGCGGCAAAAAATATTTTCAATAATATTCTACTATGCTTTTGTATTAAACTTATTTCAAACTAAACTTCTTTCGCAAGGTGAAAACCAAATGTTAATAACCGAAAGCGAGATTTAATTTTATTATATAGTTAGGTTACATGGTTATGATCTATAAAATTCTGGAAAACTCACTCATTGATGGCATTTCCATAGCAACCAAAATGATGGTCAAGGCCGGCTAAAGATGAACAGATTATAAACGCAGTATAATTTATCATTAAAGATCTTTCGCTCTCAAAACCTTTTTTGTTTTCTGACTCTGAAAAGCCGAGAATTAGAAGGCAGCTTCGCATTGAAATGAAGAAAACTTTTGTTCGAGCAAATAAAATGTCTCTGACCAGACACTCTTCAAAGTGACCCATGGACTGCCAAGCCCTTGGAATGAAGCAAAAACTACTCTCTTACCTGCTAAGTGACGTCAAATATCAGAAAAGGGGACTTTACGTAATGAATATTCAACTTTTCTGACTTAAAAGATGCGTGTAAAGGACCGGTTCATAGACATGAGCGAAAAAGTGGACAAAGTTTTTCACGCCTTGACGGGTGAGGTTTGAGGTGCGCAACAAATTTCACCGAGCCAAGAGTTTCCCACAGGATACCTACTTAAAATCAAAGAAAAAGGTTCAAAATTATCTTAAAGAACGGCTGTACGACAATTGCGTGACCTCTAAACCCGTCGCCTCAAATGGCATTCAAACAATCTTGCAGCCACTAGAGATACTGTGGCTGGAGTGGAGACGCGTCCTGCTCGAGAGCTCGGGCAAACAATCATCCTGGAACCAGAACGACTATCAAAACACTGTTCCTTAGTTCAGAAACTCCTCGAGTTACTGCTGAATTTCAGACCAAGAAGGTTTCCTTGTATGACCTTTCTATAACAACTAAGATCTTTCTCAAAACTTCTTCGATGGTTCAAGGGAAACAAAGCCCTTGCAAGATATTTGCGAGTACAATTTGCTTGACCTCGGTTTTACGACGAATTCAAATTAATCTGTCATCATTAAGTTGCGCCTTAGCGATATCACCGATTCGACCTTCAATCCGCTAAAAAAATGTCGAACTAACGCAGGAGTCGAACTGCTTCAAAAACTGTTTCAATATTACACTTCCCATAAGTTGACACACTTTTATTATGAGCGAAGATATGCACCAGGTCGATTATAGTCATGATCTCCATTTCACAATGCAAAAACATAAGCGAACTTTTCTCCGTGCGCAAGCGGCCGAAATTAAACGAGCAGATCACTTGCCATCTCAACTTTTATGACTGGCAGTGATGGGCGCACGCTATGCCGTTCTCAAGTTTTACGCTGAGGAAGTGTACAATTTAGTCGCTCGCAATCGAATTGAGGGCTGCGCTAAGTGCGCTCTGCTCCTCATATAGACTCGTTTGAGAAAGCAGCTATTTCTTTTAGTTCCACAAAACGTGACCTATTGTTTTGCACCTGGGTGATTTCGAGATAAGAAACTCGAGCGTCGTCGCGAATGATGTCACTTTATTCATATGTTTAATACGTATTCTGTTAAACGCACGGTAACTCAACCGTTACACTCAAATTTTTTTCTCAACCTCAAACAGCATGAGTAAAATGTAAGTCTAAATTGTTATTACAAGGGAATTCAACGATAAGTGTTCAGCGAAATACCTTTAAAACTATTTGTCAATGCAACAGCGAATACCAATCAGCGACAAATATTCTGAGAAAATACATGATGCTCAAAAAATATCATTTTACTGATTTTCTCGAAACAAATGTCTCCAAAGTAGAATCCTCAGTAGGCAACAGAAAAAATAAGTTAATTGCGCTCAAATATCACAAAGAATTTTTTCTTTGTAAACCAATTGTTATTTACCATGTGTCAGAATATCGCTTCGTTGTTATTCTCCAAAAAAGGATATAACTCGACTGAAAGGAGTTATATTCAATGGCTAGCTACTAAGCAACATTCAAATGACTATACCTATAGAGAAGTATTGTTTTGATCTTCTAATACTGATATTTTGGCTTAAATCATGCCCTAAAGTTTGTGGTATTAGTTTTATTCTTTTACGTTGTTGCTTTTACTCACGTGACCAAAGTTAAAATGTGAAGTTCAACTACACGCTCATTTTTTCACCATTTCTTGAGCTTTTCTTCTAGATTACTAGATAGCTTGATTATGTCCATAATGAGCTACGTTCTATCTTTCAAACACATTTTATTGTTAATGGTGATCTCCACACAGGCTCTAAAATTATTCTTCTGGATCAGCGGCCAAATTGACGCGAATAGCGGTTATGGCTGTGACGATCTAATGCCAAATTTGTGTTCACATCAAACGGAAAAATTTCTTGTGCAAATGCTCCAGCCTCCCATCACATGTGTGCAACGACCTAAAAAATATGTTTAACTGAAGCTTTTGCACCCCTGAGAGCTTGGTCGACTTCAGTTTTAGCCTGTGCAGTTGCGCCGCATGTGGCTTCAACAGTTTACGTTCATCCCCTTTATTGCGCTCAACACAGACACGCCGCAAGCCGCTCTGAAATCATGAGACAAAATCACTCACTAGCATGTATAACGCTCTTTTCTTGCGATATTTATGCGCCAGCTTATATTCACATTCTTGTGGTAATACGCAACGCGTAATCGTGTATTACACACACATGCACGTCAATGACGATTCCTAGTATCATTACTTCCGATTTACTATTGGGAATAATTGTGTCAGATAGAAATGTTTTGTAGAGCTTGGCGCAGCTCGACCTTTTAATTTTTTCGGGAGCTTTCCTGGGCTACAAAATGGAAATTTTATGTAAATTAGCTTTCTGCCTACCAAACCCTGATGTGAATACAGGTGAAAAGGTCTCCGTCCCCAAGAAAGCTTCCTTACTGGAAGAAGCGAAGTGAGAATTCATGTTCTAATTGCCTCAGTTGAACACTAAATCGATTTTCCACTCTTTCTTGTTAGTCAATATCTAATTTTTTTAATTATTGGCACAATGTATTCTGCCAACAGTCGTAAAACTGGAATTTCTCTAAGACGTCTTCATTCATTGACCAACTCGAACAATGACAACAGAAACGGCATGGGATTACACTTTGGCTGAGGGCATGATGCATGCAAGGAACAAGAAGAAGACTTCCTAGACCGTCTTGTGAAGCGCCTCTCATAGTCAGAGGAAATGAGTGGTCCTCTTCTGCAGCGCACTCGATCTCTCTTTTCTAATTGAGCACCAAATGCAGGTAACAATTGCTCAATACGAGTGACTTGCCGCAGGTGTGTCAACCATTGCAATTGACATTGTAATGCTCTCTTTAATCCATGTGAAAGGAGCCTTACTTACTGATAAAAAAAAGCCTAGTCCACAGTTACCCTGAATTTGCAAGTTTCTGGCACTTCAGTAACATAGATAAAATATCATCAAAAGGAAAAACAAACAGAAAAAAGACTTTTATAATTACTCTATTTTTGTGATAGGCATAAAAAAATGACCAACGCTTTGCAATGCTCCTTGACCTCATAAGAAAAATCTTAAAAGGCAAGGGCAGATTTCTGCAAGATCAATCAAAATGATGCGAGTTTTTCAAAGAGTGACTAATCGCGGTATAGGTTTCTCATCGAAAATCGTACAAAGTATTGATCTTATCTATTTGTCTACAGAATTGAGCAAATTGTTTTGAACAAATATGCGAATGCAAACGCTTTAGCCAAAATAAGAAAAAATCCTCATTACTCTTCAGCTAAATCTAATTTTTTTTCAACCGTCAGATGTCCGGTTGAGTCAAATTTTTTTAAATGAAGTGTAACTTTCACTTGCACATTCGTTCTTCTTATGGACAATTAACGATAGGAAAACATGACATTACAGGCGCACTGGGTTCTCAATGTCGTATTTTAAAATAGGGTACGTTTTTTTCACAAATGCAGAAGAGCTTGCTAAAGCTTTCGATTTTCATTGTATAAAAGACTCACTTTCGCTTAAATTAGAAGTTAGAGCAATAAGTTATTCTGAACTTGCATGAACATACTTTAGGATTGACTGCTACATTCAAATGCGGATGCCATGCGAGAAACGAGCATGTGAATATCTGCAACATTTTGACACTAATTAGTGGAATAGATGAAAAGCCCTCTCCTGATCTAAGCGTACTGAGACAAGTACCTTTCAAGTACAAGGAAAATTGCTCCCATATTTGGAAATTTCTCTCACACATGTAGCTATTCCCGTAAAGAAAACATGACAGCCGGATTTCTTTTTTGGGAAAGATTTTTTATTACAACTATCTGTATTCAATAGAAAAGCAAACCCTTATGCTGTTCAAGCACGCAAATGGATATTACTCAGAGTGCGTTTTGAATTCCAAAGCAACTGAACTCAAAGCCATCCAAGCGAGGTCAACGCGTGCTTTAAAGCAAGAATAGGTGCTCAACGCAATCGAGTGTTATTAGAAAATCCATCAAAGGGCTTTCAGTTCAATTTCATAAGGCTTATTGTGACCGCAGTGTTGCTGCTGTCTGTCGTCCCGAAGGTCAATTTGGGTTCGTGACTGTGAAGAGTGTAACGAAATGAGCAGCGTTCTCGAGCTCCTTGAATGGCTCTTCTAGGCACTCATGGACTCAAGGTCATTTGTTAACTTCGTGCTTGTGTATTGCAACCATCGCAATCCTACGTAATGCACCACTTCCCCTCATCAGTTTCACTTGCTATTCATCACATGCTCAGCCTCAGACCTCCAGTCTAGTGTCTTTATCACTCTGCAGTTCACGACTTCTCACTCGGAGCTCCTGAATGAGCATCAGTGATTGCAAATTAATGGAATCTGATGACATATCAATACGATGGCTGGTGTATAGCATCTTAACTTCTCAAGAATTTGGTTCGCAGTATTCATGGTCATTCAAATCATACGAACGTATTATGCACTACAAGTACTCTTGGTGGGACCACACGTACTTTTCTCAATATTAGAAAAAAGTTTGTGAGAATTAAAGCCAATGAAGTATTAGTTTGCTATTTGAACGAGTCAGCCTCCATAAAATCTACATCAGGGTAAATAAATTAAATCAAAATTTTCCCAGCTCTTAGATACACTTCCTATAAAATTATGCCAGTTCCATTCCTAATCCACGCGTGATCGTCGGCGAATTTAAACTGCCATAATCGATCCAATGCGGTATAACCCAAGCGTTTTTTCTGGCTCGTAATTGCACCGATCTCTCCACTTCCACTTTCAGTTCCTTTCCTGACTTTTTAGGACTTCCTTTTTCTCTATAGGACTGCCAATTGTGCTTCAGCTCCATATTATAATAGAAGAGTTCTCCATTGTTAATTTGTTCTCGTTTGTGTGGCTTTTTGTGGAGGAGGTTCAAAGGCGCTCTGCCTTGACCTCGATGCCCTTGTGTGAGTTTCTGGTTCATGACAGGCAGCTCCTGATTGATATATATACGCATGCTAAACTTATATCCAGCTCACCCTGTTGAACCCTTTTGTCAAGTGAAATGAATTGACTGAGGTCGTAGACATCAACGTTAGTCGCACTTGTTATTTTGGAGCGAGGAATGCATTATAACTGGCTGTATATTGCTCAGCTACGAAAATCCTGCTAAATGAGCGCACTTATGAATGGAAAACTTTTACCGCGTTGACATTGCATTTAGTAGCCCGATACGTTTGGAGTTTTTGATGTTACTGCAACTGATTTATGTTGTTGTTCAGCTAACGCTGCAATGAGGGTTGTTTCCCGTGGATCGAATGAATTTTTAGAATTTGCAGGAAAGTTTGATTCATTAGTTAAATGTTTCAAGTTCTTCAATCTTCATTAAGGGCCAGAGCTAACATTCATGAGTTTCTCATCCATCTGGCATCTCTAATCTTGACATCTTTTGCTTAAAATTTTAAATTTGGATATTGAACGAAAATCTTGGGTCGCTCTCGGATCATAATTTTGCATTAAGAAACTTCGACAGTTGGGCTACTCTGACCGTTTTTGATGATTAGATTCGATAAATTTTCAGAGATACACTTTTTATTATAAAATAGTTTCCTATGCGATATTCACAACACAAATTACTTTAATTCAACGACCACGTGATTCAATACAACTGGCATTTTCAACACATTTTGTGAAAGATTAGTGGTGCCAGAGGGGATCAATTAGAAAACTTTCAAGTAGCGTGAAAGAGAAGTTTCGAAAGTGATGAATGAAACTTTTGAACTCAAAATTTCGCTACCTTCAAGAAATCAGCTGCTTCCCACATCCTCGTGCGCTCGAATAAAAATGGAACCCCTGATTTCTCACATGTCGGTGTGAGAACGGAATTGAAATGACCGGGAGAAGTTGTGAAGAGCCAGCTGTGAAACAGACGCTGAAGAATTGCTTGGATCACCAGGGCAAGCAAGGCCATGTACTTTCGTGCAGTCAATTTATAACCGATAGCACGTAAAGAGCTCATGATTGATTACAAACTGATTGGAACATGATCTTCATAACTGGATCCCATCAATAATGAATCAATTCCACTGGATATTAATCGAAAATTGACAGGTAAAGTTGAACTTTGGTTGAATGAACACTCTAGCTTAACTAACTATGGCAATCAAAATCAGTGAGCTCCCGCTGGAACAGTCATGTTAGTCTTCTCAGACGATGCAGGAGCCATCAAACGTCTCTTTAGAACAAAGAAGCATGAGAAAAAGATGTAATTGATATTGAAGATCTTATCTAGAACAAAGGCGTTAAAAAAAATTGTAATCGATACCCGAGATCTTATCGACTATGACTTCATAGCCCTGAAATCGATGATTTGCAGCTAAGGCTTGAAGACTCGTAAACCTTGACGAATAATGGCACTAACTTGAGCAAGATAACTCGTTTACTTCTAAAGTACCGCACGTTCTACTCTTAGCAAACTATGAATTCTGTGAAACTGATGCAAAACAGTTGGTGCTGGTTTATGCGAGTAAAACGTGTTGCGACGCTCGGAAACAATACTGTTACGGAGTCATGTGAGTTTTGGGCAAGAGAATTTTACGCTCTCAAGATATATAAGAAAGGGGCGAAAAGGAATGAGCTGAAAGTATCATGATTCAGTAGTGTCATTTTTCTTACCTTAAGTCGGCGTATAAGTCCATGTTACAATTAAATAAAGATATAGCGAAGCCCTTCACTGCTTAGAATTTTGATAGATGGGAAGACTTCAGCATTGATTAAATTCAACACATAACTTTCCATCAGGTCAGTGACGACATATTTAATTTGAGAACTATAATTCAGTGCAGCCGTAACTTCACCAAATGAATGAAGATATATGAGACAAATGAAGATATATGAGAGCATTCACTTAAAAATAGTATAAATTATTCACTTTAACTCTATGCTCGCCAATAACTCACATTACTAGCAAAAGATTCCCTGTGGGAAGTGTTTTTAAGTGTCCTGGATAATATACTTCATTTTTCAAAAATTTCATCGAGTACGCCCTATAGGAAGAATGAACGCGATCACATCCGCATATTGCAGAACAGTAAAACAAAAGAGACCTAAACCATATTTTGAGAACGGAAAATGTGACAGTTTATCTTATTCTCGCTCCGAGAGATAATTTATTAGAGACGAGGATTATTCATACGATCTTCAGTCGCATATTAGATTTCAGTGAAGGCTGAGCTCATTATAATAAGACATTTGCGTCGATCTCTGCACATCACGACGGAGGCGCCCTCTAAGACCGACGATTAAGATTAGCATCGTCTGATATTCAATGCTCCTATCTCGAGTTAAACGAGAATATTCACGCGCTGAGCAGCTCAAATAGAGACGTAAAAATAGTGGCTATCCATTTAGGGGATTTTATGACACTCTTTAGAAGAGTCTTATGTTTCTTTTATTTTTTCTTAGCAGACTTGGATGGCCCATTTGCCAGAGCCGAGTCCAATGAGGGCTGAGCGAGGATATCACGGCCGCTCGGGCGGCTTTATCTGACGAGGCCCGACGCTATCTCTTTAAATTATACTCCGAGGTGCCCGTAGCGCGCCTGCATCAACTCTCAGATGTATTTGATTATTTTCTACGTGAATTCAGACCTCAGAGTGACTCGTGCTGCCTGAGATTCATACGTAACGCTTCAAGTCTGAGAGTTACAGCTAAAATTTGCTAATGCTCCGACCGGATTTATCCGAGGCATTTTTTCTTGAGATTGCATGCTCAAGCAGAGGGAAACGAAGTCTTTTGATGTCATAAATTTGATAATCAAAACCGAACTTCAGGTTATATTTGTCGAGCACTTGACCTGATTATCGACCTGAAGTCAATTCTCATATTTTGACTTGTGAAATCAAAAATCAAGTTTGCGGAAAGGAGATTAACCTAAAATGACCTGATTTTCAATAATTTAAAAGAGTTTAACCCACGATTAAGCAATAGCTGATCGTTGAAAAATCTTCTAAACTATAGCAACATCAAATACATTTTCATCACAGATATTTCACTAATTCAAATAATGGTGTATACTAGAATTAAAAGGGCGATTTTGGTGTATAGCAAATAAATCTTCTAAATTTTTTTGGTGTATACTACAATCATTATGGAAGTGAAAACTTAGCAGCTGGTGTTCTATTTTTTTGTGAGAAGCATCTCATAGTAAACAAGATAAGAACACAAATACAGTTATTACTACTTTTCAAAATTTATATTTTTTTAAACATTAGAGTAATGAACATCGGACGTGGTTTACAGAATTAGTGTTGAAATATTTAAGGCACTGTGTCATGAATCATGTCATGTTTTTGTCAACCTCAAAAAAATAGAACCTATGATTCCGATACACTGACAGCAACGACGCCGATTAAAAAACATCACGATATTTACGGGTTGGCACAACAAGTTTGGTGATTCCGGTGTTACATCCGGCTAACTTCCGAGTGCTCTTTACAAGTCCTAATTAGAAATTACTTCCTATGGAAATGAAAAAACCAGGACCTATTGCCAAATGGCCTTTCTTAAATTTTGAAGGAGTCAAATGGCAGTGTAATGAAGAAAGTGCACGCTGATCAGCACCAACAACCTTTATTTGAGGACGCTTCGGTCTGTGACGAGCGGCCGAACATGCGTCGGTACCGTCAGGCTCCCACGCTTTACTGCACTGAAGAGACTCCGTCGCAGACTTTTGGCGAGATTATTACGCCGGTCAGATGGGCGTTGGCTGCTTAAGAAGCAATCACTCCAGCAGTAGCTGGGAACTTGCATGATACGGTCAGTTCGAGGCTCAAATTGCTTCTTGTGGGAACAACTCGTGATCGCTCAAAAGATTTCACGCCGCCACGTAGACTCAAGCATTAAGAAATTGAAATGTAGTTCTGTGTCGCTACAAACTTAAACGTTTAGCAGTGTCTGAAGCACATTTTGTACGTGCTAGATATTTGGGTGAGTAATTGAAGTTGATGGGCTGTTGATGAAGTCCTCAGAGCTCATTGTACTAAAAAAAATATATGTAAAAATTTAAGACTCATGCTTCGGACTAGAAATAATTTGCTTCATAAAATTAGAGAGAGCCGAGCCTCATTCATTGGAAAATGAATGAGAACAATCTTCGTTTTGAAAGTTTAAATATCAATCAGCTTTTTGCTAAATGTTGAGTAATCTCTGTCGTGTTCTAATACAACCGCAGTATTATCAATACGCTATCTTCCAAGGTGTTCTAAATGAATCTACAGAACTCCGGTGTTTTGGAGTTGATAGGGAAAAGAGGGTATGGATGCTGCACGTGTTGAGTATGAAGATCAGGATGGGAATATATCGTTCAATGTTCTACTAATGGTGACTGATGTTGTCTTCCAGCTCAAAGAAGCCGCATCAAATTCTGGCCAGCACACGAGTATTGACAAAATTATTTAAAGGTCACACAATACGACAGGAGTTAATTTTGATTCCAGTTCTCATTAACATTACTGCAGAAAAGATATTAATTACAACTGTCAACCATCTTATATCAAAATTCCAGAGAACGATTCACTACTTGATTTCAAAAACATCATTTTATCTTTCGATAAAAGCGAACAAAATAGCTCGCTGAAGCGATGAGTTATGGAGTAACACAGTATAATATCGATTACAGTAAAGAAATATTACCAAGTAGTAAAAATTTGGTATGTGTTCGTGTTGGACACACGCGCCTGACATTGTGAGTTTTACTCAGTTCAAGTGACTCTCAGGTATAATACTTCTAAATTTAATTGCACCTTCATCTATTTTTACTACCAAACCACTTGAAACGAACTTCTCACTTCTCAGTTGTTGAGAAGTAGCAAAATATTTGACACTGGAGCGAAGCATCTGATTTCATACATGCCTCTTCATTAAATCGAAGGCCGAGAAAGAAAAAGTTAGGAATGATTGCGAGATAAATTGAACGTTAAATCGCACTAGTATGTGCGTGAAGGGAAAAATCGTGACACTGCGTGTAACCTGCGGTCTGTTCTCGCCTTCAATGCATCTAGAGGTCGTGAATAGTTATAAAGGAGTTGATGTCTTCGATACTCATGTTAAATATGTTTAAAACTTTCATTTGCAATTAGATTTACTTAAGTAATCAGAAGTATGTGTGTAAATATGGTGTCTCTGCATTTACCTGATATAGCCGTAGGCTTGTTGAATAATCTCCGGAGAAAAGTTTAATGAGTTTATTCGAGAAGCTTCACACTGAGAAAACACGGGAAATCCAATACTGGTATCTTGCAATCCGTTACTCCTGCTCTCAAATGCAATTGAACAGTTTTGTTGCTAGTACCGGTGAAAAGGTTTTAAAATTAAGGGGACCAACCACTATGTTGGCATATGGATCCACTATATTCGACACGAGCTTACTATGGAGTCCAAAGAGCAATTTAGCCTCTGCAGGTCTCCGCAGCGAGCGGATTGCTATGACTCTATCGCCAAACCTGGGAATGCTGGAGTGACAGTTTTGTCATTCACTGAAGTTTACCTCCGTAGTAATTTCAGAGAGCTGGTCTATTGTTACGGTCTTGCGAGAGGAGCAAGTATTTCATATTATTCATGTTATCTCCGACGCAAGCGAGCCTTATCGCAGAAAGAGTCGCATTTCATGCATGGCAAAAATTACCATAAGCCTGTTTGCTCTGGCCCGAGTTCATGTCCCATGCCGCCCGTTTGCCAGAGAATAAAATGCAAATGACCAGGCTTCAGTATTCTGGACTCAACATATATTAATGATGATATTAGGCGTCGAATGACAATGGTAAAGTGACATTAATGTGAGCTTTTATCGTAGCGACCTCCTGGAGACGGCCCGAGACCCAGGTAAAGAGAGACACGCTCGCCTCAATGGAGATGGGGAGATTGCTACAGTTTCAGCTGTAAAAAAGTACTTCTTTGGGCAGAGCGCTGTAAATTTGGGGATTATGGAGCTTACGCAGACCAGGAGATGACCTGGCTCGCCACACACGCTTCCATTTTCCTTGGCAATTTACTGCAATGGAGCAAGAGAAAGAGAGAGAGTGACCTATGACAATACTTGCTCTATCACTTCGGTGCTGAGGCTGTCTGGGGAGTATACATGTGTGAGATAATAAGTGGTGTCGTGTGTTCTCAGGTTTTGTGTCATGCCCTATGGAAATGCGCGAACGATTTGAATCAAACAAATGTGAAACTAATAAGAAAGTCGAAATTCGATTTTATGAAGCAGCAGAAAATTATTGCTATCAGTAATGCAATAATGAAATCAGCCCCCAGTACACCAGATTTTACTAACAGGATTCTTGCATATTTTTCCCCTGCCCGTGATAGAGGAGTATAAAGTTGAGTTTTTAAGGGTCAAATTACGTAAGTTTTGGGGACTTCTTAAAATTTATTAAGTTCAATGATGCTCAAATGGGGTCGATTTTGCCACGCTTGTTATTGAGGAGTATTCATTTAGTTCAGTACGGCTCGAATTCTGTTTGTTTGTGATTCTTGTAATTAAGAAGCATCAATTTAGTATAGTTCGGCTCAAGTGCTGTCGATTTCATGCTGCTTGTAATTGAATTAGTTTAGTACGTCTCGAATGGTTTTCATTCTGTGGTGCTTTTGATTTAGGAGTATTCACATACATAGTATGGCTAAAATTATGTCAAGTGTACAAAACGAGAGGCCAGGCCAGCCCAGCCCGTGAGATCTGGTCCAACAATTTCCCGCACCCGCCGCAAAGCAGGCACGGCACTCCTACAGCGCTGAGGTCCCGCCAAATTAGGAGGGTGAGACGATTCAGCCCGTCAAATTTTTTCAACGTCGTGGCAACGAGACTCTACCGCCCATGCTGATCCCCAAATACGTTCAGCCTGCTGGTATAATTACTGGAAAAGAATGGACAGCATAGAAAATAAAAACATTAAAAAGTGAATCAAGCTTTTGCAGTCAAACATTTTTTATCTCTGATGTTCTGAGTGGAATTTGAATGTATTTAATCATAACTGAGTGAATAAATTCGGCGATTAATCTTCACTTTGATTGAGGGTTTGCAGATTTAAATCTCCTAAGACAGGAGAGGGGAAACGTATGTTTCTCCTCATAACACTGCCATGCAGAACACAGCCAAATGAAGAAGCACAGTCGCAGGTTCCAGAGCACACTTCCCATCAAGGGATTGGAGCTGAGGAACAAGAAAGCCGCGTTCCCAGGCCGCGTCGAGCGGGAAGTATGAGCACTTCCTCCTGCAGACGATGTCGCCCGTAGACCATAAATGTGCACTGGACCTCATCAAAAGGTGCCTATAATCAAATCCAGCTCTGGATTATTGCTCCCACTCGACATGGGAGGATGGCGATCTAAAATGAATCACTTAGTCAGAGCATGACGTAAAAATATTCCTTCCTGGACCGCTCTGACTTCGTAATTCGTGATGATACGTCCTGAATTTCATACCTTTCTTTCAAATGGAGCTGAGGATGGCACTACAAAGTTAACCATTTATGTTTTCTGCTGCAATGATCTGTTTAGGAGTTCGTATAATAATTTCTGTCTCCTAGAAATTAAAACCTTAATGGTGGCATAAAAGCATTTACTAATCAGCCATGCCTGAAAATAATGAAATTAAAAAGTACGACTATTTCCCACATCTTCAAGGAAAATAATTGCCATCCATATAGAAAGTGTACGCACATTCACCGTTTGTAAACACGAGTGTCAATACAGGACCAAATTGACCATTTTCTCACTAGAAAACTCCCGACTGCTCACAATTGCAGCACATAACGCAGTTTGCTACACGCTCGTCAGTTTCCCATGAAAATATCATAACAGACCATCCTTCTGTTGCGGCTGGCTGCCTCAGATCTGTCACCTAGCTCACGAATTAATAGAGTGCCGTAGGAAAGTCGGAATCAAGAAGAGTTTGCGTGATCCCTTCAAAGATTTGTGTGGGAAAATCACAGGCAAGGAAGTAGAGCTGCAGTCATGTGCAATCTGCAACCGTTGACAGTCCCCGCTTAGAAAGAAGTATGTAGAGCGACGGGCAATGAAGGAAGTCATTCTTTGAATGTCGGGCCATTTAGGTGTATGAGAGTCTAGCTGGGCGAAATACTCACTTGTGGGCCTCTCACACAATCATCGTCCAGAAATTAATACCTTGTACTTCGAAATTGCCTTTAAAAAAACAGGAATTACGAACGCTATGAATTACTCCAATTGATTTCAATGGAATGGAATCGAACATCAGGTAAATAAAAGAGGGGAATCGATTTCCACGACTCCAGTATCCGATACGACACAATCGTAATTGTGTAGCTTGAGCCATACTTGGATAAAGCGTCTTCATCCGAGATGACGACGATGCAAAAAGCTAATGCAAAACATCGTGACGTATAATTTCGACAAAAGTAATGCACTTCTATAACGCAAATCCTTGAAAAACGAGACAAATTCAATGAAAGTATTGTACATGTGGTGCAGAGAAGGTAATGCCAGGATATGTTCTGACTAGTTATAACCTTATATTCTGAAAATTATAACTGGAGCTGCACAAGTCTGATGTTCATAAGAGGCTGCAATTTAAAAGTTCTTTCAAAGAGAGTCCATCGCTTTGCAGCTGCAGTTGTACAAGAGAATTTAGGAATGTTTTGAGGTCCAATGATTTATACTTTATTTTGTTCCAAATGAAAATACCATTATTAGGATAGATGAATGCTAAGGAAACCCTACCACCTAGACAGTGTATGTTTTCAACATACACGGAGTAAACAGCAAAGTGTGCGATGATTTTAACAGGAAATACCACTTGAATTACCGTGGGTTGCACGACTTTATTTCCTTCAATGACTAGATTACTGCCAAAAAATATCTCAATATGCTCACTCACTAAATGCTCACGGTGTTGTATGTATGCCTGCCAATAAATGCAACGTATGCTAACAGAATAACGTCCTCACATAGGCACGCTACAGAAAATACCAATTGTTATTTCAAAAAGCAGAAGAATATCTAACCATCATCAATTATCTTTTCCGGCAAGTGCATTCCCCTGACATTACGATACTTGAAATACAAAGATGACTGAAAAAGTTTAAAATAATAGGTAAATATATACGATTGTCGTTGGTGAAGGAATTGACTGAGGATTAAGAGTTTAATTGGTTTAGGTTTATTTGGACCCCAAATCTTTTGTCCACAGAACCGAAATAATTTTAAATGCGGGAAAGTGGCTCAAAGCATTATCTATGCTGATCGATCGTGGTAATATCACGTGTTCAGAATATATCGTTAAACATTTCCATGTGTACAGAAACGTATTAAGATATCGAGGTCATGCTACTCACTTGGCATATGTAGAGCGTTTTCTAATCGACTTTGTGTCAAATTGTAAGATAGCCATCAAGCTCGGTAAAGTTCCTGCCCTCGACCTGAAGCGTTGAATAAAACAATGAGAGGATTCGGAATGCAATAATGTATTAGCTTTCTATCACTCTTTTACGTTCACTCACGTTCTGATACTCTAATTTGGCTCTATTATCAAGACTTCTCGCTCCTGAAGTATTGACTTCCGTTGCCCTACAAGCCATTGGGGCTCGAGAACGTGCCTTCCTTTTGAGCGGCTCGTTAATATCAGAGCACAGTAATGCTCCAAGCGTGAAGCATCGAGCGCTTCCGACCTCAGCCACAATGCAGCATCATTCATGTTCACTTTTACTGCCCGGGTTACGAATACGTCGAATTTCTGTAGAGCAACGCTTCCCACCGTTGCGCTCCTGGTGAAAACTAAGGTAGAAACCGAGCAATTTTTGCCTAATTTTCAAGTTATTTGACTCATTAAATTGATGAGGTTAGGAATTTAACCCACCAGTTCACATTGGAATTATAATCCAATAAACCTACTAAAAATGAAAACTGGAGTAGATACTTTATAAAATAGAACTGTTGTTCTTGACCATGTCTCTGTCCGATTTTATTTTTATTTTTCATCGTACGAGAATAACTTTAGAACTAAATTTGGGACAGTTATGGTCAATGCCTATTTTGACGATAGATTGTTTAAACATTTTGTGACTTACGTTAATTACAAAAGAGAGAACACAGAAAAGCGTCATATTTGTTCATAAACGGCACTTAGAAGATGTGTTGTTATTGATTCAAAATTAAAAGAATATCTATTTCTCAAATTCGATGTCGCACTGGAATAAAAGAAAAGCAGGAAAATGTATTCCACGCTTAGCTTATTTCAGTTTATTTAAACTAATAGGATTAAATTTATGCACATTGCGAAATTAATTTAAAATTTTAAGCGATGAGTATTCAGAGTAATATCGATAGAATAGAATTTATTTGTTTGCTGTGCATAGTTGTGTTCACATTCAAGTGTTACTAATTGAAAACTTTTTTCCCTTTCCCTTAACATCAGCTTAGGACGTTTTGCTAAGCTGTTCTTAATGCGAGTCCATCCCTTGGATAGCAGAAGCAGGAGCTCGAGAAACGGTTGAGTGATAACACGCGTTTTTTTCACTTATTATTTTCTTCAGTTTGTTAGGGGGGAAAAAAACTATAAACTAACTTGCTGTACGTCTGACAAACAGCAAGCGAATTGACTCTGTGGCGTCCCCAGCACCATCTACTCGTACGTAGGACTGGGAATGTAGTTTATACGGAATAAGGTTATTCTAATTTATGGTATTTTGATTGAATATATCTGAACAAGTCAGAGGTATGCTTCAGTCGCAACCTTATCAGAAACTTAAAAATGAAGAAAATTCCACGGAAATTATTCATCTTTACGAGGAAAACGTTCCAGAGTCCTGCTTCATAATTAGTTCAAAAACAAATCACCATGTTTCTGAACTAAAAGATAAAAGTACAATTAAGTGAAGATTTTAAAATACATCATGGGAGGAAAAAATGAAGTATGTTAAAGAAGAAAAAAATACACAAAACATTAGTATAAAATAAAATTTGGCTGTTAATGAAGAGGTTTCTAGCTATTTACCATTTGCAAAGGGTATGAATTGTCCAAATGGTTCAGATCAGGATTTCGCTTGAAAATATGTAAGGACTCTAAAATCCTGAGGTCTAATTAGGTAAAAGCAGAGTCTAAAATTTTCAAGCCGGCGGGAGATTTAGAGACAATAGATTTTTCGCCATGATTTCGCACTGCAGACTGCAATGGGTGTGCTAACTGATTCCCAGTACGGAGCACAGTGAGTCCTCGTTGTACGGTACATTCGCGTTCCTGAAAACCTTACCGAAGTTCGAAATGACCGTGTACCGAACCCATCATAACATGTTATAACAGGGGATATTCTCCAGCACGTAGAAAGTCACCCCTACAGACAAGAAATTACTTGAAAATAAACACATGAAAAATGTAGAGTACTGCAGAGAAAAAACAGACAGAAAATGTTTTTATTTACCAGCACTCGCCATGCACGAAACACACCTTAAGGATTTCACTTGTGCTCAGTGACAAACGCGTGTACAGCCTGATTGTCGAGCTGGCCTCGTGGCGTGGTGGCGCCACGATATGGTGTAAACAAAACACGACCGGATTCCGTATCTGAAAATATTTTTTCCGTAGATAGAATCTAAGGTTGTAATTACTAAATACCGTAACTGTGAATTTCTCGGATATCGAAGTATTTTGTATGGAGGAATTTCTGTGCTGAGAATCGTAAGTCCACCTGTACAAGATAAGGCTCCAATTTCTCCAGTTTTTGTTCAAAAACATTCAAAATTAATTGTATCCAAACTTAGATCAAAAGGAGTTGCAATGAATGTTCAGCTTTGAAAAATGTTCATTGTGAATTTTAATTTTTATCTGCATATTTACCGCTGATGGGTTTCCGTTGGGTGACATTTATTCGCAAATTAAGATATTTCTCTCGAAACAATAAGCGTCACAAGCGGTTGAAGAAAACACTAGAGAACATTTGCACTGTTTATTTCCGTAATTTGGGGTACCGTCTGAGAAGCTGTCACTTAAATTAAAATTACTGTGTGCAAAAATATTTCCATAACTTCAATTTACAGGTCACTCTGGTTACTAAATTTTAAGGTTGCTCCTCTTTTCCGGTACAAGGGTGTGCTTCCCACTGAAATGTGAGCCTCTTTGATTTACTCTTGAAAATTACCATATCAGAGTGGCAGAACATCGGGCTTGAAGCTTCCGTACTGGGAATCAGTTAGCACACCCATAACAATCTGCAGTGTGAAATCATGTCAAAAAGGCGGTGTCCCTATATATCCTGCCGATTTCAAAATTTTTGACTCTGCTTCGACCCCATATGACCTCAGGAATTTAGAGCCCTTAGATACTTTCAAAAGAAACCGTGATCTGAACAATATGGACAGTTCATACTCTTAGTAAATAGTAAATATATAGAAACCTCTTCTTTATCAGCCCAATTCATTTTACACTTATGTTTCGTGAATCGTTTTTGATTTTTCTTCGTTGACATACTCTGTTTTTTCTTCTCATGAAACATTTTAAAACCTGTAATTGATTTCACTTTTATCTTTTATTTCAGAAATACAGTGGTTTGTTTTTTGAACTGATGATGGAGAAGGATTCCCAAACGTTTTCTTAGTTAAGATGATTAATTTCCTCGGAATTTTCTTCAATGTTAAGTTTCTGAATTCTAATTTACCTTTTTTCACTCACCAGAAACCCTTTTTCATCCCAATGAAAATGTTGTTAGTGTTGCATAAATTAAGAACGACTTTTTACGAGGATATTCGTTGTATTCGACAGGTGTACATCACTTGTACAATGAACGCCCGAGATTGACGAAGCCTCATCGTAAATTCAAATAAAGTAAATTTGAATGTTAGCACATGAATAGATCTTGTTCATGAAAAACTTTAAAAAATGATAGTGTCCGCCACTTGGGAGAGGAGAACTCCACATCTCCTAGTGAAGAATTTCGATCATGTCCAGAATGTGTAGACGAAGCTAAAACGAAATCCTGATCAATTTCACGTGGAAACTAGAGGCCGATTCCAACAATAAAAGCTCGGCTAAAATATAAAAGATTCAAAGCAGCATTTGAGCCAAACAAAAGATGACTTTTTATCACCGTGATTGTAAAGAAGCTGTTCAGAGCCAATACTAACATCACACGAGTCACGCGCCTGCAAAGTCGGACCAGCCGATCAAGATTCTACAGCAGTGGTTCCCAAACTAGGGGGCGCGCCCCCTAGGGGGGCGCGAGGAAGATATATGGGGGGCGTGAAGTCATCTGCTCAAAATCATTTGTTTAATTAGAATAATAAAATCATTCAAAGAACAACTTTCTGGCATTACATACATGCAAAGTATAATTATAGCAGTCAGTCCAACAAAAGAGGTTTTATCTCAACTGCATTCCCTTGCTGAGGAATTTATACACTATTTTCCAGATGTCTCAATTTAAACAATTTTAAACAATTTAAACAATTTATTTACCACAGGTGATACAGAGGTAGAATGTTTCTTAAGGCNTATTTCGCGTTAAATGGTCGTGATGAGCGGTTTGAGCAGTTAATAATTGTTGTAGGCTATTGTCGCCATCATTTCTTTGTGTTTTGTAAATGAAATTGCAAACGGAGATATTGTAGAGATCCAAAAGTTTGGGTATTTGTAAATTTTTGAATGAATCATTTGTGTGAGCGTCATATTCTAGGTTCTTTACCGCTCTCATAGCTCTTTTTTGCAGAGTAAAAATTTTATTGGTTTTATTTTTATCAGTTCCGTGCCAAGCTTCTATTCCGTATTGCAAGTATGGAGAAATGAGCATTCGGTAGATCATTTTCAAAGTTTCTTCAGGTAGGAAATTTTTAAATTTATTTAGGATTCCGATAGATTTTGATAATTTAGAACTAATATGAGCGATGTGCTCTTTGAAGGTCAGATGTTTATCTATTATGATGCCTAGAAATCTACATGAGTTGGTTTCTTCGATTTCACTTTCGCCAATTTTAATGCGTGGGAGAGATACATTTTTCTTGTATGAGAATGTAATATATTTTGTTTTATCGATATTAAGGCTAGTTTTATTAGCTTTAGGCCACAATGAAACCTTATGAAGTTCATTATTTATGCTCTCCGTAATCATAGCGAGATTTTGGTTCGGAAGGACAGCAGAAAGCGTACTGGCATCGGCAAAAAGTATGAATTTGAAGAATGATGTAGATTTAATAAGATCATTTATAAAAATCAGAAATAGGAGAGGCCCAAGAACAGATCCTTGTGGAACTCCATAGCTAATTTTCCGTGGGTCCGATTTTGCGTCGTCAATGACAACGTATTGCTTCCGATTTGTTAGGTATGATCTGAATCAATCATGGGCAACCCCTCGAATACCATAACAGTGTAGTTTCGAGAGTAATATTTTATGGTCCACACAATCGAATGCTTTTCGAAAGTCAAGAAATACAGAGAAGACAGGCATTCCTTCATCTATATTAGAATAGAGGAATTGTAAATGATTTAATATAGCCTGTGTTGTTGATTTTTTAGAGCGAAAGCCGTATTGCTTATCGTAAAGAAATTTTTTTGTTCAAAATAAGAGTACACTTTTTATACACAATTTTTTCGAATACCTTGCTAATAATTGGAAGTACGGAGATGGGTCGATAATTGTTTACACAGGTTTTTTCACCATTTTTAAAGATAGGGGTTACTCTAGCAACTTTGGGGGAGTTCGGAAAAGTGCCTAGTAAGAGAGACTGGTTAATGAGATTGGATATTAGCGGGGCTACAATCTCAGCAATAATTTTAAGTACTTTCGTCGGAAACGTTTGTAACCCACTTGATTTATTTTTTTTAGGTTGTTTATGCACGCAATTATATCGGAGGAGTTGGTAGGCGTAAAGAAAAAGGAGTT
>JACJUY010000940.1:143571-174048 GCA_014220935.1 Platorchestia sp. MABIK
ATATTGTAAAATACAGCATCAAATGTCAATTATCACAGTGATCAGTCTATTGCGAAACTAGGTTAAGTGAACTAGGTTAAACACTATTGTACACCTTATAATAATGTGATGGTATTATGCCCTAGAAGTCGCTAAACTTGTTCGGGCCCACAGGTAGCTATACTTTAGTTTGACCGTTGTACTAGCCTTAAGAATCATTCTACCTCTGTATCACCTGTGGTAAATAAATTGTTTAAATTGTTTAAATTGTTTGGTACAACAGGACGGCGATCTTTCCCGTTTGCTGCTAGATCACAGTAGGGGTTTATCCGTGAAGTTAAATGAAGTAATTAGCACAGAAATGTTCGTCGTTCAGAGAGATCCTTAGCACAGAGATGTTGATTATTAGCAGTGATATTTATCATTAGCACAGAGATGTTGATTATTAGCACAGAGATGTTGATTATTCTCACAGAAATATTGATTCTTAGCTCAGAGATGTTGATCGTTCAAGTTCTCAAGGTATTCTTGTTGTAGTAGAAAACAGGTTTTGTAGGAGAGGTTCGATGGAGCATTCAGGAGATAATCAATGTTCAAGTCAAGGGGGCTACCGGCAGTATCAGCGTTCGCAACTGGGGATGCTGTAGTTGATATTTCTAATTTTTATTTACATAAAATGTTAGGCTTCTAATCTTATTTCGAGCAGGCCCGAATAATTTGTCTTCAACATACTAGGTAAGTTAGTGCTAGCCTCCTTCAAAAAAAAAAAGAGATCCCGAAGAGAAAGAAGAATAGCCCCATTTGGCATGGCATTAACGAAATAGAATGCACAAGCTATATCTTTCTAGACAAGATCCTCTGCACATATAAACAAGTTAAGAAGGAATTTCATGAAGCAAGATAAAAGTTGGAGAAGATGGGAGAAGGTAATGACAGACAAGCAAATAACACAACAGTAAACCGAAAAAAATGGTCTGTAACAAAACAAAAAACCTCATTGATTTAAACAAAAAGAAGGCCTTCCTAACTTTCAGCTCGGGACCACACATTTTCCACCTGGGAGCGTTAATTTCAGAGATACAATTATTACATCCCCGCGACGAGGATTTTGCCATACAACCTGCAATGCTATGAGGTTTACATCCCTTGGAGAGAAAAGAGTAGTTTCGCACTTTTCATCGTCATCTAAGAAATTAGACTAGGTTGAAGGCGGATCATCTGTGTGATATCTCTTTCTTTTTATTATTAACTTAGTACAATTTAGTTTTTTGGTACTTCTTTTCCCCTTCTTTTCGTTTATAGTAGCATTACATTTTTATCTTTACTTTAAAACGTTTTTGACAGTTTTTAATTTGTGATACATTGTATATCGCTTCCTGTGATCGTGATCACATATTAACGCTCTTCATGTGTAGAGATGACGAAAAATATTAAATGGATCATGCTTGGAACGGTGTAAAGTCCTCCAACAGTCTGCCCGGTATCTTTCCTTAATGAGCTCAATCATATTATTTCGCAAATTAACAAGATTTATACACATTGACATAATTATCTGTGGGACTTCAATTATGATCTTTTGAAACATGAAACTTGAGGGCAAATTTCACAAATGCCTTTCAGTCTGAATCCTTCCTTCCAATTATCACGAAGCCAATACGCATCTCATCAGAATCTGCTACGCTACTCGATAATATCTTCATGATAGATCCAACTGATTTTCTCACTGGAATAATTACTTCTGAGTTATCGGATCATTTTCCGATTTTTCTCATTAAGAAAAATATCTACGTCACTTGCATCAAACCAGAGCCTGAAATTTTCTCATATCACTGTGTAAATGAATCTAATTTGGGAGCAATGCGTGTAGTTATAAAAGAACTATTGACAACATTGGACATCCATCAACAGAACAATAATGCAACGAATATTGAAAAGGCGGTCCTAAATTTAACTGAAATTATATCGACTGCAAATGATAAGTGTTGTCCAATAGTCATTCGTACATTTACACCGAAAAATAGACGAAAGCCCTGGATCACTGACGAAATCGTTATTAATATAAACGTCAAGCGTCCCTAGTTCTTCTTCACGAATGACAAATATCTAGTGAAACGTATGGCAGATTCAGGACCCATATGACATATTAGAAAAGACATCAAGAAACAATTATTTTGCGCTCAAATTCACTCTATTTAAAAACGATATTAAAAAACCCGGAGCATGCTTTATTCTTGCCATGAACCGAATAATGCAGCTAAGAAAACGATTTATCCTATTGTCCGAGACAACGTGAAATATCATGAGAAGAAAGATGTTGGTAATCTTTTTAACGATTTCTTTGTAAGCGTGGGAAAAAATTTAGCTGATTGTATTCCTAGTGAACTTGCTGATCACTTGGAATATTTGAATCATATCCGTGAACACAACTCTTTTTTCTTTACGCCTACCAACTCTTCCGATGCAATTGCGTGCATAAACAAGTTGAAAAATGAATTAAGTGGAGTAAAAACGTTCTCAACTATAAGCTATAACCGATATTATAGCTCCGTTTATATGCAATATTATCAACAAGTCGTAATCCTTTGTATTTTCACTAACTCTCTCAAAGTTGCTAGAGGAACCTTAATTTTTAAAAGTGGTAAAAAAACTTGCGTAAACAATTATTACCAATGCTATCTTTGCCACCAATTGTTAGCACATTATTCGAGAAAATTGTACGTAGAAAGTATATTCCTATTCAGGACAAAAATCATTCCTCTATGATCAACAATTTGATTTTGGTGCTAAAATATGAACACTGGTCGTATCAAATCATTTGCAATATTTTTATTCCAATAGAGCCGATTGTTTTTATTATTTTCTTCGTATTTTTTGACTTCTGAAAAGCTTTCGATAGTGTGAACAATTACATATTCCTCTCGAAACTCCACTGTTATAGCATTAGAGGAGTTGCTCATGATTGATTCAGATCATTTCAAACAAATTGAAAGCAGCACATTTTCTTTGACGATGCACAATCAGTACTACAGAGAATTAGCCATGGACCTCCACAAGGGTCTGTCCTTGGGCCTCTCCTATTTCTAATCTTTATCAACGATACCATTAAATCAACGTAATTTTTTTTAAATTTATTCTTCTTGCTGATAACAGTACGCTTTCTAAGATACTTCCTAATAAAAATTCCGCTCTGATTGAGGAGAGTATTAACAACAAGCTCTAAAAAGTTTCAATGTGGCTTAAGAGGAACGTCTACCCAGAATACGGAATTTTTTTTACTGCTTTATTCGTGAGAGATATTCTTACTTCACAAGCTGTCAAATTTGCAGTACGATCTGAGCACCGTAAGTGGGGTAAATGGGGTTGGGAAGGGGGGGGGGGGAGAGGGGTCCAATCAGGAGCCAGCTCCGACCAGCAAGTGCATGTTCATCGCCCCTGAAATTTTTTTGTGGTTTTTATTGTTCTATTTAATACAGAAGTCCTTATTTTACAAGCTAGCAAAGATTCAAAACGTTCTGTGCTTGTTGAAACGGGGGGAAGGGGGGTGGATTCGAATGCAGCTGCTAGCGCCGGACAGTCACCGCATTAGACACGAACCCAGATTTATCTGGCTTTGTTTTGTTAGTCTATTCGACACAGAACTCCTTACTTTACAATCTAGCAAAGCTACACAACGTTCTTTGCTCCGTGAGAGGGGTAAACGAAGGGGGGAAAGGGGAGGAGCGCGTAGAGGAGGACGCCGCAGCGTGCGCTCCTGGAGCGGTGATACGTATCTGTGATACCTGTGGTACCAGATCCTTTAAGGAACAACAAAAACTTGCAAGAAAAGATATTCAAATGTTCAAATACCTTTCAGAGCGTCAACCGCGTCAATTTTTCCAGCCAACATAGTTTACAAATGGAAAAATGCATGAAATAAAAAATTAAATTCAAATTTTATCAAAAAAAACTTTTGCGCATTTCAAAACGAACCGACGTCCAGCTATGCGGCAACTTTCTTGCGCATTTAATGAGATCTAAATCATTGCTCTACGATAATAACTTTCGGTGGAGATGGCTTTTGAAAATACCCAGTTTTTTCACCCATTTTTCCTCCATTATCTCAGTCATTAATTCAAAAATTGGAAAAGTTTGGGGTACGCACCTATAACCCTAACAAAAATACACTCGTATGCCAAATTTCATAGATCTAGTTCCCATACAACAAGCGTGACAGACATTTTTTTGATTCTGGGTAGACGTTCCCCAAGCTAATAAAATAATCCATAATATCGATCAGACCAAGTATTTTACATTCTCTGACAAGAGGCAAATATCGTTTTCGTATATAGAAATGGACGAAAGTGAAATCGAAGAAACCAACTCATGTAAATTCCTGGGCATTAGGTAAGCATCTGACCTTCAAAGAGCACGTTGCTTATATTAGTTCAGAGTTATCAAAATCCATTGGAATCCTCCATAAAATGAAAACTGCTTGCGTGAAAAAGCTTTGCAAATACTTTACCGAACGCTCATTTCACCATACTTACAACACAGAATAGAAGCATGGCACGGAACTGATAAAAATAAAACCAAAGTACACTTTGCTCTACAAAAAAGAGCCACTAGAGCGGTAAAGAAACTAGAATATAATGCTCACAGAAATGATTCATTCAAAAGTTTAAAAATACCTAAACTTCTGGATCTCTACAAATTCTCCATTTGTAATTTCATGAATAAAACAATGACCAACCATTGTGACACAGACCTCAAACACTATTTTTAACTGCACAAACTGGCCACCACGGCCATTTAACCCAAAATTTAAGTAACTCCATGCTTTTGAATTACTCAAAAGTTCTATCACAACATAGTATCCTCTTCATTGGAACTAAGACTTGAAACTCAATCCCTGCGGAGATCCGGGAAAAAAATTCTTACAGAGCCTTCAAAATGAATCTTGAAGCCCTTTATTTATCGAAGTACTAAGCATGTGAGATACCTAAGTCAAATCTTTTCTCTTAAATGACTCATCCTGACAGGGTAGTTTGCCATGGCTAATATTTATGATTTTCAGTCTGTTCTCAGATCGTTTCTAGAATATACTGTTAACATATAGCCCATATAAACTTATTTGTAGTATTAAGCATTGAATATCGAGTGAACTAATTCATTGGTCAGTCTTGTACGTCACTAGGTTAAGTGAATTAGGTTGAACATAATTGAAGACCTTAGAATAGCGTTGGTGGTAGGATGCCCTAGAAGTCCTCGAATTTATTCGGGCCCTCAAATAGCTATACTCAAATTTGAACATTGTACTATACTTAGGAAACATTCTATTTCTGTATCGCTTGTAGTTAATTTAACATTAATCTTTAAGCTGAACTGAGAGTTTCAAAATTTAGCTGACGACTTTAATTTTTTCATATGCTGTGAAGTTCCTCATTTTGCGTCTGAATTTGAACGGGAAACTTTTTGAGAATTCGCTGATAAAAGAAGATAAAAATTGGCAGAATTCATACTCATGTTGTGTTGACGTGCGAAATTTTGTCCGACTTTAGTATTCAGGAGAAATAAATAACGTTTAGTTCGCGCGAGCAACTCAACGAATATATGATGGCGAATAAATTCACTGGCACCGAATAACTCATCAAACGAGCGCCGCGATCTGGCAGAAATATTTACACCATGGACTTTTCATTCACTTTTTTGAATACGAAATTAAATGTCCAAAAAGAGCGAATACTTCTGAAATTAAAGTTAATTGCTTGAGAAAATCGGATATTGCTTCGCTATATTATTCATTGTAGCCACGTTTTTAATTGTTATGCATCACACCTAAAGAGTGTGAACGCTAAGTTCATTGATCACCAATATATTTCAATGCTATTAATTTTAAACAAATACTTTCCTCAATCCTGCAATGTCAAAGCACATTTTATAAATTAATTATTGACCGTAAGTAAAAACGTTTCTTTTCATTTGAGAATTGAATTCCCAGACAACTCAAATACAGACGTGAAAAGCAAGGATCACACTTATGATTAGAAATTAATGCAATTGATATCATGGTTACCCTGAAATAATGACTGGTAAGCAAACGATGGTCTTGTTATGGATAATAAAAACGAAAATCCTGGGAAAATTGAAACCAAAAACCTGCAAATTTGCGTCAGATTCTTTGATGTGACGCAATTCAAAGCATTAACACTGGGGAAATAAACGCTAAAATCCGAAGATTCTTTGATCTGATGCAATTCCAAGAGCCAGCTGCGCTTGGAAAATGGATACTTCCAAACAGGTGCACTGGGGAAATAAATACTAAAACCCGCAAATTTGCGTCAGATTCTTTGATCTGAAGCAATTCCAAGTTGCACATTTAGCGTCTTCCGATTGCCCTTTAACATTTCATACGACACAGCCCCGAAGTTTGCAGGCTTCTCTCGCCCAGCACCCTCGCGTTACGGAGCTGTGCCGCCGTCAGAGCGGCATCTGGTTCACAAGTTGAGCAAACTTGCCTCACAAGGCTTCTGGCATGTAAATGGTCACTCAAACTCCAATATTGGAAGGTTCCTGAAGCCAGAACATTGTTCTGCGAATTTCATGGCTATTATTCACTCGCGTAAATGATGGACTAGGGTCAGTGGCGTACATTTATTGAATTCTGCCTTGAAAGTATTTGATAAGCACGAGGGTAGTGTGATAGGCTAATGTCGGGATTTAGTTCAAAATGCCTTTCTTGTGTATGATGAGAAATTTAAAATTACTAAGTTTTCTTGCACTGTGTTTTTCTAAAAATTGTATTTCCTTATAGAATCTAGGATAAGCATCTCCGCGATGAACTCGTTAACAGAGCAATATTACGAACAAACCGTAACTCCTATCTTACCTGAGCACTTAACTCCCACAGAATTTTGCACATATCGTTCCACGACCATCTGGTCCACATTTGCAGGTTGATAGAGACTACAAAGATTGCTTTGCAGTATAGGCATGTAGCTGTGTCCTGTGTTTGGTACACTTCATGACCAACATGTTAAATTGTATGATAATGCAAGCATTTTGTCATTTGGAAATTTTCACGAGGAAAATAGCCTCACTGCGCATGTTAATGCTCTTGCAAGCGCATGAAATCACTCGTGCATTTTAGCATCGTGCTTTTGCATGTAAAATACCTAGATTGCAGCGGTCGCTTTCTCGTCGTTGAGTGATGCGGGACTACCACCAGTCTCGTAAAAAGTATATTTCCACCATACAAAACCGTTCATCACTAACTTTGTTGATCTAAGTTACCAGTCCTAAATTATCCAATATTACAATAATAGTTCAATTTTTCGTGAGGGATAACAGGAATAAATTTCACACCAACTTTCGTAAATGTTAGGCCGGGAAGCGGCAATTTTGAATTTTCAACGTTGTTTCAAAGTGATTTTTCTAAGAAATAAATCGTGTCGTACGTTTTCTTGAAGGAAGTTTCGGTATCCATATTGTTCAAAGGAAATATATTATGTTTTTCACAGAATGATTTTTCAAAGCGTCTCTGATGTTTTTGATGAATAGTGTTAAGAACTATTTTTCGAGCGCAGTAACGCATCCTCACCGTTCAATTACAGAAGCAATTTGAAACATTTTGCATCACATTTGAGCTCAAAATTGTGTGCACCAATTTTACCTTTCGTATATGAGAGATTTTTTCAACACTTCAAAATGATCCAAAAAACTACATTAAAGGTATAGTAGATTTTTGCAATTCTTGGGACTAATATTTTAAGCTCAAAATTAAGTTGCCTAATTTAATCTCAATTGAGAGATTTTTTCTCAAAACTTCAAAATGATCCAAATAACTAAATTTGAGGTAGTTGCTTTTTGCAATTCTTGTGACTAATATTCTCGTGTCGGTCAAAAGCGGCCGCCTCGAGCTTTCTTGCTTTCTTCCCCCTTGAAAGATGGAATAAAAAGCTCCAAATCTGTGATGCAAATTCGCATTTTTGGACCACAAAATGGAAATTCAGCGCATAAATTGCGAGAGCTGCTAACAAGGTCAGAAGAGGATGGAAGAAACCTTATCTTGCCTCAATGAAACAGCTTAGATAAACAGGGAGGCTTTCGTATTTATTTTTTTTTTGTACAAGATTACGACGGTTGACAAAACTCGACTGACACTTTTACCCTCTGTTCGCATTTGCCCTCACTGTCAGTCCTTGGCACGGCGTAACTTTAAGATAGGGAAATTTTTACAACTCCGACGATTATCGCTTCACCGGAATATCACTTGGAGAAAAACTTGAACTTGCTTCTGCTGTTTTTTTTTAAATCACAATTACAGCTGTGACCTATTACTAGCTGTTTTTGTTTTTGTCTTTACTTGAAATTCCGACGTTCCAATGTTAATGTGAATCAGTGTTATTTGAAAAAAATTCTAAACATCTGTGATACTCTTTAAATGACGTTCACCCAGGATAATGCAGCGAAATTTTAAAGTTTAAAATAGACTTATTTTTCGTAAGATTTCCGAGGTCTTATGAGCGAGTGAGATGAAAAGAGCTTCCTGCAAGAGATATACTTGTGTTGGTAGAAGACTCAATATTGTAAGGAGTAAAAAAGACGTGTTCTCAGTGTACTTGGTTTAACAAAATTTAATCTTGTTCTGGTCTCGCGATAGAAGATTCACAAAGAAAATACAAATTAGTAGATTAATGAGAAATGATAGGTGTGTGAATTTCCTGTGCCATGATTCCGGACGTTCAAATAATTTATGTTGTAACAGTACAACTCAAAGTCGCTAAAATTGTATATTGATGAGGGCTAGTCTATTAAATAATGAGCATCACGTGTGCTAAACTATCACTTTAAAATAATAGAATTGCAGGATACATGTAAGATCCCAAGAATAGACTTTAAGGTTATTTCATCTTTGGCAACTCCAGCGTCACCCTGCCACCTTCTACGTTGTCTTCTCTGCAGTGCAAGAGGTTAATTAAGCTGCACAGTTTCGACAGGAAAGACGTCATTAGATATGCTAGTCTAAGCCACCCAAGCCAAATCAAAGGTATCCCAATGAGGGAAAGGATGAAAGCATCGTGTAGTGTGCAGTTAAAGGGAACGCGGAATCTTCGCACAAGGTGTGTTCTCACTCATGATTCCCTGCGCATATAAACAATACGTTAAGAAAGGACTCTCTGAAATTAATTAAAAGTTGAAGAAAAAATATTAGAGGAACTGAAAAACAGGACAGCAGTGTCCTGTCCTTGAATAAAAATAGTCCTTAACTATAAAAAAAGCTCATCTTAGTCCAACAAAAAGAAGGCCTACCTAACTCTCAGCTCTGGACCTCACATTTTCCCCATGGGAGAGTCCATTCCCATTGCGTTAATAGTTTTATCTCCCCTGAGTGGGTGACCAATTACAATCGAACTCATTCTATTTCAACCCAACCTGACCTAACCTCTCATAACATAGCCATACGTAACCTATCCTGTCTAAATTAATGCCTCAACCTTATCTGTCCTAACCTAACCTGCCCCAACCAAAGTCGTCCTATCCCAACATGTCCTAACCTCTCCTAACCTTACATATCCAAACCTACCCTACTCTAATATAACCTGTCCTAACATAACTTTGCTTTAAACACCGTGCGCTCTCCCTTTTTTTTTAACCTAACTTTTCCTAACAAGACCTGTTCTGATATTACTTGCCCTAACATAAATATTGTCCCAATCTATCCGGCCTTGTCTTAACCCGGCCTATGTTGACATGTGAACCAACCTAACTTATCCTAACATTTTATATCGTAACTTCTACGATCCTACTTATTGGATCACTATTAATCCGAGAATGTCAGTTTCCAAGTTGCACGAGACTTGAAACGATATTCCCTTACGACGATACAAGATTTTAAAAAATCCTTTTCTTATTCGGCTACAAGAAAATTGAACTGATTGTTACCTGACTGTTTGAAAAAAGAATACTGGACAATATTCGGCGCGATGCATTGTCTAATAATTATTCTCTAGGGTATGTTACGAAATTCACAAAAATGAGCACAAATTTTTGGCCAGGAGTTATTACAATTGTGACACATAGTTACTAGGACAGTAGGGGTAAATGCCATGTTATATATACTGTGAAACTGTGAAATGATCCAGGGTTGTTTTCTAATTTAACTAACAAATACCAATCTATGTTAACCTGACTCGTACCTTTTAAAAAAATTTTACCCTGACACAGCGGAATGATTTAAAAATTAGTCTTGGCTTTAGGGCAAATGGGCTCCATCCATCAAGGACAGATGTGCTATTCGTATATTTCGTGAACTCGCCTGCAGAACAGTTATGGTACTCCTGTAGCGTGAGGTCTACCGCCACATATCGCCTACCCAGGTGCAGTTTGAGATGTTTGAATGAAGTCTTTATCGCTAAATTAAATATTTGTAAATAACTCATTTCCATCAGTAACCTAATCTCGCGCTATAGTACTAGCTAGAGGTAGATCTCGTGCTATAGTGGGGTAGATGTCACCCTAAAGCAGCACAACTTTTGAACGTACAAAAGAAATTTTTGTGCTAATCTTCTCAACAGGTATCAAACATCCATCTCAAATCATTTGTACGGAGACCTTAGAAAATAAGAGAGGAGTACAAAATTAGAATTTGTGGCGGACCTTCATGATGTTAATTTTTGGTGTTGTCAGAGACTGTAAGAAGCTTAGATTATTTTTGATCGTTAAGCATAATATTAGAGAAGAATGAGTGCATTCTGTATAAATGTAGATGTTCTCTTTCTATGTGTAAATTTAAGGCAGGCTGTCATTTCATATTTACTGGAAGCCAACAAACATGGAGAGGTATCTGGATCTTTCAGTTACCTTCTCTTTTTCGTAAAAAGAAGTGTATTGAAAGAGAATTTGTGTGAACAATTTATGATGGTGATGTATTTTTTTATAGGAGTAAAGCTTCTTCCAGCTACAATTTTGGCGAGCAGGCAATGCAGATCCTTCTCGTCGCCAAGAGCTATCTCTTATTTCAAAATTTGTTGGTAATTATCCAGTTTTATTTCAAAAGTTGCATGCCGCTTCCCTAATCACAAAAGGTGTTTCCAAGGAAAACAATGAAGCTAGCGGTATATATCATGGACTTGATGAAACGCGGAATCTATGCACAAAGTTCGTTCCCTCAAAAGGCCCTTTGGCATACGAACAACAGGTTATGAAAAGAATTTTTGAAACAACACAAAAGTTGAAAGGAAAATTAATTGGTACTGTCAAACAGGACCGCAGTGAAGCCAAAAATTTATTATATATCAGCAAAATGAAGGCCTATCTATCTTTCAGCTCGAAACCCCACACTTTTGCCCTTGGGAGTACCAATTCTCATAGATACATCAGTTTTATATCTCTGAAGGGAGGTTGTTAGGGAAGAATTTTGCAAATTTATTAACTCTTCAATGTAAAATTTGCACTTGAATTTACAAACAAGATTAACATTACCAGACCTCACACCCTGAACCTAACCTTAAGGGGACGGTTCGGGGTAAAAAAAGTCTAAGTTCTTGATGAATTTTTCTGAGGTATTTACCATAGGTGTAAAATGTTCGGACTATTTTATTTACTTGTGTGTTTTTTTCGTACCTATACAAAAATATGATTTTGTTTGAAAAAACATGAAAAATATGTGTTGAGGAAAATCTTTCTTCTCCTACAATTTTGACCTTACAGAACGAAAAAATTTTCTAGATAGCTATTGTCTTGTCTAGAGATCCGGTGCAAAAGTTTTTCGATAATTTGATTTTTTAAATTGTGAGAGTTTTTTCCCAAAAAAACGATCATTTTTTCCACTTTTTCAAATTATTTTGCTCATAATTTTCAACATGAATTGAAATCAAAAAACTTTTGCACCGGATCTCTAAATCTATTCAATCGCTATTGATTTATATGCTTGCCATCTCTGTACCTTCAAAACTGTGGGAGAAGAAGCATTTCAAACGTCATAAAGGTAAGTTTTCATGAGAGCCATTTTTCTAAAATTTGTTTTTTCTTCCTTTCCTAATTTATGAACTGAGTCTTATCAGCAATTCTGTACCTCCTTCTGCACCTTCAAAACTGTGGGGAAGGATCCATATCAGAAGTCAATAAATGCAAGTTTCAAAACAGTAAATTTTTTTTAGAGAAATCTTTTTCTTTGTTGCAGACTAATTCTTTTTTAAATCAACTTTATTGCTTTGTGGCTCTTTTTGAGCCCTTTCGATTGATATAATTGTCATTCCGGTAGCTTCTAAGCTCCGGGAGGCGATTATATGTTTACACAGCAAGCTAATTAGATGATGACTCAGCAGCAAACACTCAATTACACCATCATAATTTATTACTGAGTAATAGAATGTTTCGTTTGAGTACGAAAGCATTTCAAGCAAGGCCATGAATGAACTCTCTTTCTATTCCTGTAGAGGAACACTCAAAACTGACTCGTAATAAGGGGGGAAGAGGGAGGTCACCCATCCATTGGCGCGCCCCAAGTTCACGCTAGTGCACGTCTTCTAACCCGTCTAGGAGAAGAACCAATTTACGTACTTGATAGCCAATTATATCGTTGGATGCGCAAGACAACTCTTTAGTAGATGAGTTTATAAACCGAAAACCTACCATAATCCGGATGTTGATTAATTAACCCAACCAGACCTGAGACCATGAACCTAATTGTGAAACGTCAAGCCACACAAAGTAAATTCCAACACATGGGGCAGCCATTTGCAATGATTAACCATGAGGTTGGACCACGGTTGATTGGATAGTTTTAGTTTGCGATGCATTTTTTGCAGGTAGTAGAGAAAGTACCAAAATTAGGTACAGTGGTGTGGCGGCATATTTAGAAATTGCCAAAATATCGGTACAGCGTCTGGGAAGGGTTAGGAAGAAAATATCTGGAAAATCAAAAAATCCATTTCAGATCGAAGTCCCTTTATTTAGAAAGTAAAATGTTAAAATTGCCCTGCGTGTTTTATAGGCAAAAAGTGTGAATATAGTGCTTCGAATACCACGTAGAAAAGTGCAAAGAATGAATTGGCCTCTCATGTTCAATTGAGCTTGATTAATAGAGAACAGTTCTTTCGATTTCAGCAGTGTTTCGATTTCTTAATGTGTTCAGAATCAGTTTCGGAGAAAAATTCAACTGGATCAGAGATCTTAACAAATTTATTCGTCACCTTGAAATCCATCGAAAATAATCCTTTGTTCTTGGAACGCTCACGGTACGAAATGTGTGGTTGTTGTTTGTTGTGTAATTTAATATTTGAAAAATACATTTTCGGATACTAGACACGCGGTAGTAGTATGACTGGATTTTTTAAATAAACAATCTCATTTTATGACGGCCGAAGGAAATTCAGCCAATAGTTTGGGCTGAAGTTTAAATTACTTGGCTGTTCTTTCAAGAAAAAGATTCAAAATGAACTTGCCACGGCGTCTTCTTTTTCTGCGCATTGATATTCTATCGGAACTCTTCGAAACATATCCTAGCCTAACTTAATCTAACCTATCCTCTCTAATCACAAGCTATTCTAACCTACCCTTGCTTATCTTGACATATCCTAGCCTATCCTACTTTATACTAACCTGTACTAACCTTTCCTAATCCATCTCAACCTAGTCTAATCTATCCGAAGCTATCCTTTAATCTATTCTAACATATCCGATCCTCTTCTAACATATCCTCATAATTTATCCGAACCTATCTTAATCTATCCTAACCTTTCCTAATCTATCCTAGCCTATCCTAACATAACCTATTCTAACTTGTCCTAACATAATTTAACATATCCTAGCACGAGGATATTCTTGTCTAAGTCCGTGGACCAGTGAAAAATTCAATTCTATTATACCGACTCAATTAAAAACATGCGTCATTTGTCTTGAAATCCTTTCGCAGACAAAACCTGAGAGTTGGTCGGTTTATTGAATGATGATTTTAGAGATAATGAGGTAAAATATTTAAAGAAAAGTATCCTATGTACCAACGAATTCCGACAACAGCATTAATCAATTTCTCTCTTATTAAATTAATGCGAGACTAATTTTGAACGTGTATTCATTTTAGTTATTGTAAATTGTTAAACCGGGATGGGTACAGATGGACGTACATAGGTATAAGGGAAATATAACGTAAATAAAAATAAATCTTTATGTTTTACTTAGATAACTCAGTATTTTACTTAGATAACTCAAAATTTTACTAGGCAGCAGCCAATTGGAGAAATTTGACGAATTCCGAATAGCCTGGGGAGCATTATCGAGATTAAGCATTTCTGAGCCTGAAGCATTCACAAATGCCGCCGTTTCAGGCATTCCTGTTCTAGAATTTCGCATTTATATTTGAGCCGCTGGCGATCTGGGGAGCCTGGCTGTGCGTGGCTCGCATCTGCGCGGCAAATTCTTCCTCTCAAAACTTGACGTCCCGAACTTGCGTTATAATTCGCTGAATTTCGCACGTGCTCAAGATATGTTGGAGGGCTTCGTTTTAGATTTTAATGGAGATTTTAATGTTATGAGCCGAGTTTATTGTGAATTATGAAGTAAATGTTATGAGTTCAATTTATTGGGAATTGTGTGAATTTTATCAGATGAGTTTTTCGTGAATTGTAATGTGAATGTTGTGACGTGAGTTTATTGTGAATTGCGAAGTAAAAATATGGATTTAAATAAATGTTTTACCTTTTCCAAAGTCTAACGATTAATAAAAGAGCAAAGAAAATCGCTTTAATAGGTTTCATATTTCTTCAAAAACATTTCAATAATAAAAAAACGTTTCGGCCAATTTGTTGGTGATTCTCAACGTTCTGAAAAACACAAGAAACAGAGGGTTATAACAAAGTCAAAATACATTCATCAGTGGAATTATTTGTGAAATAAAAAGAGACAGAGAAACTACACTAATTGTAGAGGGAAGGCTGACTGCTTATTGTTTAAGATAGGTTTCTCTTTCAAAATTAACAGGGATTCTAGAATGCAAAAATATTTATTACACCGGATGTAGAAGAAATTACTTAAAAATCGTCTACCCGAACTGAAAGGTCACAACTCTCTGCATGAGAGCGAACAGCAGATTGGGGAGGGGAAGAGAGTAATTGTTTGATTCAAAAACTCCTACCGGCATGCAAGTAAAGTTCCATTTTGAGCTTCTCAGACTGCTTGCCAAAGAACGTAAATGAAAAATAAAATTGTATCTTGCGAGCAGTAGAAAATGATGCTCTGGAATAAAATTTATGATTTAAAAAAAAATTCTTGGCACATGAAGTTACCACTCTTGAAGGCAAACCATTTTGACTAAAAAACAATTTCAAAAACTCGAATTCGCTATGAATGATCTGGAATGAAGAGAAGATACTGTAGGCCCAAAAGAATAATGTTTTGACACCACTAATTTTAAGTATAAATGGGCAGAAGCTAAAGAAATTTATTCATAGGCCAGTGAAAGTTTGCTTGCAAAAAACAGAACTTTGAAAATGATCACCTTTGCGGGTAATTTTTACTTACTAGCGGGTAACTTTAGAGATAATAATGCTCTTATCAGCTGAGAGTTTCTTTAAATGATCTATGTGTTTCATCTTTATGGTTTCCTTTGATGTCGAGAGCCTGTTTACTAATATCCCGTTGCATGAAACAATTGACATTTGCCTAAACTATTTGTTTGCTTGAGACCTCACGAAGCCTCTGTTCAAAACCTTACTTCAGCTCTGTTCTTAAATCATTTTTAATGTTTGGTGACAAATTTTATCAACAACTTAATGGACTGGGTATGGGTCTACCATTGGGGCCCACTCTGACTAATATTTTTATGTGCTATCACGAACAACGATGGCTTGACTCTTGTCCTTTAGCTTTCAAGCCGGTATTTTACAGACGATACATAGGCGATACTCTCTTACTGTTTAAAATTCTTATGCATTGTAATTTATTTTTGGCGTATCTGAACTCTCAACACCCCAATATTAAGTCTACTATGGAAACGGAGAAATACAATTCTCTCTCATTTTGGGATAGTAAAATTACCCGCAAAGATGACCGTTTTCAAAGTTCTGTTTTTCGCAATCAAACGTTCACTAGCCTAGGAATAAGTTTCTTTAGTTTCTGCCCATTTATATATAAAACTAGCAGTGTCAAAATATTGCTTTCTAGGGCCTACAGTGTCTGCTCTTCATCCCATATCATTCATAGCGAATTTGAGTCTTTGAAATTATTTTTTAGTCAAAATGGTTTCTCTTAAAGACTGATAACTTCATGCGTCAAGAACTTTTTAAATCATAAATTTCATTCCCGCGTACCATTATCTAATGCTGGCAAGAAACAATTTTATTTTTCATTTACGTTCTTTGGCAAGCAGTCTGAGAAGCTCAAAAAGGGTCTGTACTTGCTGCTGTCTAAATAATTTAACATGTGTGATTTAAAATAGTATTGGCTAATGTGTACAAAACAGGGTCCCATTTTAATTACAAGGACAAACTATCGAAAGGCACCCTCTCCGTCATTTATAAACATTGTTTAGCACGGTGTGCGTCGGAATACGTGGGTTCGACCATTCGAGCCCTGGATATTCATGTGGCTGAGCAAGCCGTTAGGACTTTTCGTACCCTCTTCCCCTCCCCAATCTGCTGTTTGCTCTCATGCAGAGAGTTGTGACCTTCCAGTTCGGCTAGACGATTTAAAGTAACTTCTTCTACATCCGGTGTAATAAATCTTTTTGCATTCTAGAATCCCTATTCATTTTAAAAGATAAACCTATCAAACAAAACGCGATCAGCCTTCCCTCTTCAATTAGTGTAGTTTCTCTGTCTCTTTTTATTTCATAAATTCCAATGATGAATGTATTTTGGCTTTGTTATAACTCTTTGTTTATGTGTTTTTTTCAGAAAGTAGAGAATGACCAGCAAATTAGTCGAAACGTTGTTTTTTATTATTAAAATGTTTTTAAAGATATAGCATTCCTATTAAAACGATCTACATTTATCTTTCATTCATCATTGTGAAGTCAATGTTATGACTTGAGTTTATTTTAAAATGTAAAATGAATGTTTTGAGTTGAGTTTATTGTGAATTGCAATGGATTTGAAATTAAGTTTATTCGAGGAAACAGATTTTATCTGTTGGAACATAAAACAGCCATAAACCCGTATATTTACGTGTTGTGGTGCTGTGAATTGTGAGTGAAAGAGTAAAAGAGAACGAATAAATCCCATTTAGATATTATAGTTATGTTGCGTTTTAAAGTTTTTACGATTTATTCGAAAATTCGTTTTCATTCCTCCGGTGGGTCGTGAGAGATCTAACATTATTTTGTCGTTCTGTAAATATAAACTCACATTTCTTCTTTTACAGCGAGCAATGAGCAATAGATGTATTCAAAATTTTTCTACACTTCATCATCTAGAATATTTACTGAGGTTATCGACGCTGTAATTCCAATTCTGTTTCATATTGGTTTATCTGCTGGCCCGTGAGTACCTTTTAACAGATTTTCATAAATTTTTTAATATTGGTCGCTCCTTCCTTCTTCATCCTTACATATTTTCTCCGCTCATTCTAGTAAAAAAGAAGGACAACTTCATCAATGATTTTTCGGGCACCTCTAGACCTCGAAATAGCGAAAAAAATCATTTCACCCTGATTTCCATTCAATCTATTCCGGAATAAAGAAAAAAAATCCATCATTGAATTTTTCGTAAAAAACAGATGAGCGATTCTGTTCTTCACTTAGCTGTATTTTACGATGATTCTGGACGCTTTTTATGGCCCGAGTACGGCATTTTAGTCGTATATCTGCAGCCATACGTCATTTTTGGGTCCGTGAGCGTTATCTGAACTGCGGCCGAGCTGAATATTGAAGCGGAAGGGACCGACGGGATCCGCACTGTCCCAAGGGGACTTCTCTCTCCACTGCCGCCGGCACACCCAGCGAACAAGCCTTTGTAATTCTGGAATAAAAGAGACTTGATTTCCCCCATTGAAGTGGTGAATTATGCGTACTTCCAACACAAGTTCGCAGGAATTTCGAGACTTATTGTCTGTGTTTCCATTTGGAATTTCACACCTCATTTTATCGCTGTAATTGGCTTAATCAAATTTCGTTTTTTTTATTTTCAAAATGATTCATGATCACAATGATAAGTTTACATGTTTTCAGTTGAAGTTAACCATTGTACCAGAATTCTGTTGTCAAGGATTACCAATCACGTTAATGAGTTCTGTGAGCAGGATGACCTTAACCCTTGTGTAAATTTATTTGTGGAAGGATATCCGCGTGTTGTACGGGATTTGCTTCTTAATATTTGTACACAGATGATTGAAAAAAATGTACGAAAATATTTTGGTTCTGAGATGAATGAATGAATGAATTTACTTTACTAATACCAATTTACATCAAGACCTAGTACCTCTGTTTATATAAATAAGTGGAGGTTGGGTTAGGATTGGTTAGGTTAGGCCAATATATTACTCGTAGCTTAGGTGAGGTGAGCGGACAACGAAAAAATTTTTTTTTTCAATGGGTAATTCTAAAGTTGAAGTTTCGACAAAGTTATTTTATATGGATGAACTTTCATTTGGAAAGCAAGGTGTCCCTGCAATGTCACCTATACTTCTACGTTTTTACCAGCAAGCAAAAACTGAACAGCTTTTGTGAAAAAGATTGAAAATGGAGCCCCGATTTTAAACTGATGATGACATTATCATTTTGTGAACAGAATTTCTGGTCATGATATTTTTTCAAGCTATGATAGTTGTTTTTATTTATCTTTACTCAACCATCATATGTTGTTTAAATAACAGTTATTATTTTCAACACGAGGATAATTGCTAGAGAACAGGAGTTATGGTGATTATGTAGAGGATGGAATGAATCTCCAGGTATAACTTCAGAATTTCAAACCATTAAGCAATCGACCACAAATTTATAGAAGGTCGTATGACTGGCGATGAGCTTTCGCAGCTACCGTAGAACATTTCAAAAATGCAAAATTTACTTAGTTAAAAACTCTAAATGAATCAAAAAATACATATGAGAAATTACTAAATAACAAGAGAAACACAAAAACGGGAAAATTTGAGAGTTAAAAGGCCGAAACGTGACCACTCGTACATTATGTAGCGACTGAACGGACATTTGGACATAACGAATAGGTTGCTCCACAAAATTTGTGCGTAACACACAGGCTACGCCGTAAAGTTTGTGCATTGCGTAAAGTCGCGCAGTTGCATCTATAATATACAAAGTTGCGCAGTTACATCTATCAAATACAAAGTTGCCCAGTTACATCTGTAATATACAAAGTTGCGCAGTTACATCTATAATATACAAAGTTGCCCAGTTACATCTATAATATACAAAGTTGCGCAGTTACATCTGTAATATACAAAGTTGCGCAGTTACATCTGTAATATACAAAGTTGCGCAGTTACATCTGTAATATACAAAGTTGCCCAGTTACATCTATAATATACAAAGTTGCCCAGTTACATCTATAATATACAAAGTGTCGCGGTCTAATCTATAATATACAAAGTTGCACGGTCTAATCTATAATATACAAAGTTACGCGGTCAAATCTATAATGTACAAGGTTGCGCGGTCAAATCGATAATAAACAAAGTTGCTCGGTCAAATCTCAAATCTATAATATACAGAGTTGCGCAGTAATATCTTAATATACATAACGTACAGATTCCATAGAAACATTTGGGCATAGCACACAAGTTACGCCGTATCATTTGGACCCAACACACAGGCAATCCCGTAAAATATGTACACCGCGAGTGATCTGAGCGAATTTTGAAGAGCAGCATTGTTTTTGTTTGCTCCAGCTCCTGATGGGTCGCCCAACGAAAATGCACAAAAAAAAGCAGAAATAAAAGGGACGGGAGCCTTAATTAACTCAGCAACGCCAGGTGTCACATCGCTGCGAAAAACGTTTTCATTTTTTTGGTCGTTTAATTCTGGCAAATGAGGAAGCCGCCTTTCTTCCACCCAGTTAATGTAGCCAGAGACAGGCTGCAAAATTCCAAACTCGATTAATGACGCAAGATATGGGAATATGGGCGTGCGCTTTTGGGGTAGATGAATAAAAATTGGCGTTAAGCCATAGACTCAAGACGCTGTGTGGTAGACTGGTGTAGATCATTCAAATGCCATCCAAGGAAATAACTTTTACGTTTCATCCAATGAAGATTAAAAAGAGTTTGCATTTCAAATGGAATGTAAAAAATTTTATGCTAATTTAAATGACTTTGTTGGTAATGACCTACGTTGTACATGAACCACCCATTCAAAATAATCACTTCATCAGGGAGTAAACAAATCGAGGAAAAGAAAGATCCTTATAAAGACATCAACTGGTATTAGTAATGCAAATGTTGTCTGACGAATGCTATTTAAAAAAAAATAATAATTTTTAATTCATTTCTGTACGTAAAGGATTCTTTCACAATATTGCCTCAAAGATTCAAATTATTTAAACAATTTTTACTGTAGCATTTTATCATTTGTTTTAAACATTTCAGGGATATTTCTGGAACGGTAATTATACAGTAATAGTGAACACGGACTTCAAAAATGACGGGATTCAATATTTTCCTTCAACTAGTCTTCCCGATGAGCATGACAAATATATCCATCCTAATAAAATCCGCTATGAAAGTATTCTTGTACTTGAGCAATGGCAAAGCTAGCGTCACAGATATGGTCATTAAGCATCCTTATGAGCGTAACAGAAAGAAGGAAGAAGCGGACACCGAACAAATTATTGTATAAATAAATAAGCATACCAAGGGTTATTACGTACGATGCCATGGCCCTTTGCAAATTTGGACTTTCATCATCTAAACTCGGGTCCATCGGTCGCTGGTAGCTGAGCAAATGATGGCTGAGCCTCAAAAGATACATAAACTGATCCTCATAAAATGCCCTCCCTGTACAATGAGTTACTAAATATCTTGTTTGTCAAGAGAATTTTCATAATAATATTTATGAATTTAATGAAAGAGTTTTATTCAGGCATTACTGTATTAAGGATTTAGTAAAATACGGTCAATACGATTTCCAATCATTATAAAATAACGATTGAATCCTAAAGAAATGGAATCAATGAAAATAACACATTTTATCGCTTACAGTTCACAACTTCAAGCTTTTTCTTCAGTATTTGGCTATCACACCTGCAAGCAAATGCATTTCGGTTTCTTTGGCTACGGAACCAATCTGAGGAGAATGAGATAATAAGTATGGTCCCACGGTATAAAAAAAGTTAAATGTTTAGTTCCAAGTGGCGGATATACGTAAAGTTCCAAGGGAAGAAGATAATTATGGTTCCAAAGAAAGGATTTGAGTATGGTTCCAATGGAAGGATATAAATAGCTCTAAGGTAGAGATATACGTAGAGTTCCAAGGGAGGAATATAATTATGGTTCCAAGGAAAGAATCTGAGTACGGTTCCAAGGGAAGGACGTAAGTATGCTAATGCTTGCGAGGGTGGCTTCAAGAAGCTCATTTTTGAACGGCCGGATCACATCGATCATACTACAGTCTCAAAAGAAGCAAACTTGGCGACAAAGGAGACGAAGTTTCAACTTTTCTCAAGAAATAAAAAGTATTTTCTACCTACCAATACCTGATAAAAGTTCTTTCTTGAAGCGCTCGAAGCCTTGGCTCGTTGGAACGACGCCCAATATAATGTTCAAGCAACAGGCCGAAATGCCTTTCTAGGATCGGAATTTCATAAGAGGGAATTCTGTAACAATACGGGGATCTTTTGTGAGCAATTTTATTTTATACTGATATGCCTTAAGGGCTTGAGCAGCAAACAGGCCTGCCTCGATATTTCCGGACCTCGGGAGGGATGAACAGCGGCCTGTCTAATGCGGTCTTTAATCGCATAATAATGCTGAGTGGTAACTCAAAATGCTAGCACTTAATTCATGAGTTGAGATAAATTGAGAATAAGTGTAATAGTTTAACTCATTAGATAATAATGTTGAGAAGAGTGTGAAAAAGTTAGGAATCAATTCATGAGATGAGACAATATTTTGAAGAAAGTTCAGTGATTGGAATTTGATTGATTAAATAAGACTGTTTGAAACAGAGTGAAAAGGCCAGTACTTAATTCAAGAAATGAAAGTATTGAGAACAAGTGAAATTATTTTATACCCATACACTGCGAAAACCTTGTCATTAAATTTCGAAAATTTCAGAAGAAGATAAAACCACTAAGTTCCAGACAATGCATGTGTGATTATACTGCGCAATTTTTGAAGGCCTCAGAAGAAAATTGCAATTTCATTCAGAATTTGACTGGAGGCAAATATTCCTGAGCTTCTGTTGATTTGCTTTGGTAAATCAGTTTTTGAATATTAAAAAAAAATCATTTGAACTATTGGAATAGATTAAAAGCAGAATATAGGATGAAAAAATCAATACTGAACCTAAGGTACTTCTCGGTAGAATATAGTTAAGTATCGACATTTTTAGGTATTAGTGAAAATAGAAGATGTTTGAGACATTATAAAGACTGCGAATCCGAACACTCCTTCACCGTCTCTGGCCACGAAGGCAGGAAAAAAAGAAGAATCTAGAATTTGAGTCATGAATATCGGGAAAAAAACAAAGATTCTGAAATATCCGGTATCGGCGACATCTACGAATGTGAATACTTGTGCTGCAAATTTTGCGGACTATGAAAATATTTTTTTCGGCAGAAGTAAAAAATTTCCAGCTAGTGTTGATCAGGTGAACATAAATATGTGCCCGTAAGACTAATAAGCCAAATGTAGCTATTGCAGGACGATATGAAATGAAAATAAACGTAGTTTCAGACTCGATTTGAACTTACAACATTTAAGAGAAAACAATGATTAGGAAAATAGTAAAAAAACTTATACGGAAAAATTAGGTTGATCAAGTAGTGCAACGCGACAAGTACATTGCAATGTGGTTGTGACGTGTTAAGAGCTATCGCACGGATTCAATAATAATGACAAAGTTCTTGACATCACTGACAGTTCGCCCTTTCGAAATTTTACTCGTGCTAAACAATTACCTCCAATAATGCGTCTTTGTTCCGTTCGATCCTGGACTTCACTCAGAAAATGAATCGCGTCATCTGATTCGTGAATACGTTCGTGCAGCAATATGAGGTATTCCCGGAAACTATTGTCTTTTGTTTTTAATCAAAAATAAAATGAACTAATATGAGCTTTTTTTAGAATTTCATTCTAATATCAGAAAATGTTTTTATTTTTTGGTCGTGTACAAAACTAATTTCATTGCCGTCGTGTTCACAGATTGATTTGAATGACCCATGATTTATTTCTTACATGTCCTTTAGCGCGTTTAACAGAATTATCGACTTGTACTGAGCTAGTTAAATGAAGCATGCTGAATTTTGAAACATTTTTGAGAGAAAAAGTGTAAATTTGTTCTTCACAAATGAGTCAAATCAAATGTATTCAAATGAGACATAGCAAATGAAATCTATTTGTGCGATTGACTTGAAAACCAGCGTCTATTTATGCCATATTGTGTGAATTGTGTGCGTTGAATATCTTCAGTCTGAGGTTGACGGTCATTTTCTTAGAAACAGAGCAGAATGATTCTAAAAAAGGATCAAAAGAAATGAAGTGTTACATTTTTCCATGACTAACCGTTAAACATTGAAATAATCTTTCGAAGAAGCTTCAATAACGGTATACCTTCCATCTATTTTATTTTTCTTGAAATTACTTGCTTGAAATACAAAGTTCACGGCCTCACCCATTTATTCAATGTAACGATGGAATTTGGGAACACGGTTCCCATACACATTTATTTCCTTCTTATTTTTACGCTTAATGGAAACCTGAAAGTTTCTGGAGCGAAGCCAAAATCTGGCGATCCCAGAATTTAAATCCCTGGTAATCCATGTGCAAATTTAGATTTCGTGTTCGATCGAAGAACTATATATTCCGATGAAACTTCTTCAAGATTCTGGAGGCTGCGGTGAGGGCCGCTTGGGCGCCGGAGTTATCAAAAGAGCGCCATATGAGATTAGTGAGGGAACTCCCGTACGGCTTTTGATGTGAGAGGCGTGCGGCAAAAATATGCCACTTTTTCAGAAGTTTTTCCAAGAGCTTTGAGTGCCAAAGAGATGGAGATGAAGCTCGCGGCTCCGGGAGACCAGGCCGAGTCTTGACGTGTGCTTCCAGAGGCACATTTCCAGGATCCTGCATGTTGCGTGCGACTGCATTTCAGTACGTATATTTCTTGGTGATGATTAATGAACTTTTTAAATTAGGGGCTATTATATGTTACGTGCGACTGCTTTTCAGCTCGTACGTTTCTTGGTGCTGCTGATTGAATGCTTTAAATTAGAGGCCATGCTATCTACTTCCATGACCAGCAGTGCAGAAGTGAAGGTGCAACCAAGTTTGGTAATCAGAGTTCTAGTAGAAGAGAACAATTTGAAAATCAGACTCTTCCAGAACCTATAATTTGGTTGAGATGAATTTTAATTTATACTCGTTTTGTTAATGAATTTCCGCTCCCTTTTCTGTAAGAGGGATTTCTACCGGAAGATTGCAGCCACAGAAAATTAACATATTCGTACTCGAAGTTATCTATATCTAAATTCTACAATCAAAAAATTATTACTTACACTCAACATTTTGACCCTTGTGAACTAACTTGGAACAGAATATTGCGAGCGAAATTTCATGCGTAAGAAAAGGAAAATCTTACACTCACCAAGGGAATATCTGGAGTTGGAAATATCAAATCACACTGAAAAAATTTCTTAATTTAGATGACAGCTATCAGCACGGATAAAAGGTCAAAATTTTCATCATATTTACGCACCAATAAAGTCTTTTAATAGAGATGGTAAATGCCTATGAAGATAAAATCCATGAATTTAAATAGATTGTAATTTCTCACAAACATTATTTTTGCATAAGTACATGCACCTATCAGGTTTTAAAATTGTGCACAATCACCCAACTAACAAATTGAATAAAGTTACAAAACACTCACTCTAATCCTACTATTTAGTCAAAAACATAGATCATCCATGTACTCATTGCGACAAAATTTGAGTGTCTTTATCATCATCTATCAAAGGTAATATTATTGTTAAGCATGTTTCTTTACCCATAAAATCTGCACATTTCGAAATAATCAAACTTAAAGTAAAACTTATAAATTTTAGATATCATTCATTCTCATCAATTAAATTTCTCTGTTTAAAACGTATGTACATGCCATGAATACGCGGAGCATCTATTTCATCAATCAGTTGCATTGCCTACCGTCGTTATTCGGACGCATATTTCTGAACGAAGGTTCCATGTGGACGAACAATAACTGAACAGCAAATGTGAGTTCAGCGTGGTCCTCACCTTTGGCCTAACTCGCTGCAATTAAAAACTTTGAGTCAGACGCCAAGTTTTTGTCAACAGAGTTTGGCTGTCGTATTTGCAGGCCTTTTCCTCCAAGAACTTCGCAAATTAAACCTAAATTTAAGTCGAGTAGTATAGTAGAGTTCAGTAATTGTAGTGTTTTTTCAATTACGGTATTTTGAAAGTCTGTCAGATCTCCTCAAGTATTTTAAAAGTAATAATGAAGCCTTTCCTGTTCCCCTCATGTTCAAGTTTGGTTTTGCAATTTGGTCAGTCACACTCTAGAATCGTTTCGAAATGTGTTCTCATTTTCATATTCTTCTCAAGAAGCTAAAATCAGAATGAAGTAAACGACAAATAATTACTAAGCCGTTACGAGAATTCCAAGTACAAGAATTTTTTTTAATATGTCTTCACCGTAATATCAAATAAGAGTAATTTGCTTCAATAATGATAAATGTATTCTGATGAGAGTACTCTGATGCATAACATTTAATAAGAATGCTCCTCGACAAAACTCTTTCCTGCTTAATACTAATTTCCTGTTGAACTTCTGCGGGTGCAAATAATGGCGGAAAATCTGCTCAGCATGGATTTGCAAGCGTCCTTGTGTTCATCTAATCGGGCTTAAAGCACCCTTGCACCAACTTGTGATCTTCTAATGCATCCACAGTATGTGGATGATCTTCTCGAAGTCTAACAAGTCATCCTACATGGTTCCACGAATTTTCTATCAGGCGTATGTCTGGAGACTTGGATGGTTAACCTGAATGCCTGATATACCCTATATAACTGTCTTATTAATTAATGACATTGGTAGCTTGACGAATGAAGCAGTTTTAGTGATGAAAAATAGGCCAACCAGCATAACCTTTTTCATTTAGATATTGTGCTAGGAGCCAAACTTGGTTATTTAGCAGCTCAATGTAGCTGCATTGGTTCAGTTTGACGAATGCTAGAACTAAAGGACCCACTTCTGAGGAATTGAAAGAGCCCCAGGACCTGACATACTCCTCCTCGTTGAATCGCCCGCCTCTTCAACACAGACTTTCAATCGCCCACACAGGCTTCGTTGAAAGCTTCAAAAGATCTTCTATGATCACGGCATCATTGCTGTAGAGAGAAGTTCTTGATTCATCGGAGAGCACGCCACTTCTTCACTCTTCTACAGTCCATGTGCATGGTCTTTAGCTCTGTTTACAAGAGTGGTTGTGTAAGTTGGAGTCAACGTCGGTCATTTACGAGCCACTCTGCTCAGTACGTGGAGTTACATGGAGGTCGCTACCAAGATTCCATTCAGAAATAGCACAAGAAGGATTATCATTGACGCTTTGAATCAGTTCAATTCTCGATGCAAAGTGATTCTAGTCAACGATTCGGGACACACGACGGCGGTCCCAATCAGGTAGAATCTTCTCGCGATCACAATTTTGCCTTAAGTTTCCTTGTGTGCTAGATTGTTTCCATAGTCGGTACACCCTCTTTATAGTGTAGCATGAAATAGCAGTTAATTACGGTACTTCTTTCTCTGGGTATTCCTTAGCCAAGCCAAGTACAACTGCTCCTTTTTGCCATTCTGAGACGTCTTGCTTTCATCCCAGAGTAGCGGAGCAACTACGAAACAGGGTGTGCTTGTCAGTTCTGAATAAAGACTTATGCATGTTCAGTATTTGTACACAACCTACATTTTGGTCACGCTTAGTAGTGGTTAACACAGTAAACTGCAGCTCAGAAAATAAAAGATGACAGGTGTTTTGTACGAGCAGCGTAGCTTATGTCAAAAAGCTGGTATTTGAACCGTTACCTATTTTAGATGTTTAATACAATTGCTTTTATATCTAACAGCTTCATAAAAGTGGTGGTTGACGAATCACCTGAGCTTCGTACGAGTAGACGCTGGTAGAGCTGTAAGTTTTTATATTTCTGCTTGTCGCTATTTTTTCCCTCAGGGTGTTTCCATCGCTTACAAAACAGAAAATGACAATAGAAAAGTGCCGAGAAGATCATAGGCGGGCTGCTTCCCAAATTCCATGTCACCCAACACCTATCACTCGGAAGCACCAGAAAAAAATTAGATTTGTTTAATTGGTTTAAGCCTCCCTATCTGCAAAAAAGGTGTTCCAAAGAGAAAAAGAGGAAGGCATAAATAAGAATGGAGTCAAGGGAACCTGAAAATTTATGCACAAGGTGCGTTTCTTCTCTAGATTCCGTGCACATAATAATAGGAAGTTGGAAAATCAGTTTGTGAAACTGGATTAAAAAAAACAGAACAGCAGTGAACTGAAAATAGATAGTCTATAGCAAAAAAAAACCTTTTCTGTTACAACAAAAGAAGGCGCACCTAAGTTTCAGTTCGGGACCTCTCTTCTTTATCCTAGGAGTGCTGATTCCCTTACAGGGTCGAGAAAAGTTTTCGAACTCAATTAATTGGCGATATATATGAAGCATGATAGTGTTGTGAAACAAAAATTGTCCTCAGTTTAATTTACTAACTATCATGAAACCGAATACGAAACGCCATATCAACGTGCCCACCCTTTTACTACGACTACTCTCTGAAGTCTTCCTCTGAAACTCTGAAGAGAGACACGCAGTTTCTCGTGCGGTATTTTGTTCCGTGCCTTCTGTAGGGACGAGCTGTGTGCGCCCGCTTCTGGGACGATCCTCAGCATTGCCAATTTCCTCAAATCTGACCACGAACGATATCATAAACAGTAGATTTATAAATCTTTGGCCGCCAATGGTTGTTGCCTTTGAGACTCCCGTGTGCTAACAGATAATGCTAATTTCATCATATCTGACTACGTTCGGTATCATAAACAGTATATTTCGAGGTCTTTGTCTGCTTAATGATTTCTGACTTTGATACTCCAGTGTGATGAAGATCAATAACAGCTTTACGTTTCCTCATTTTTAGGATAATACAAACGGTGTCAAAACGTTAGAGCAAGACTTTATCAATTAATTGATTTTTTTTGTACGAGTAAATATCAGTAGCCTTTGTTTCAAATTTAACAGGTGTCCGGGAATTTTTTTTCGTCCTGAAAATACAGTATTTACCTCCCCTTTAGGGATGCCAGAGTAGGAATAGAAGAGAAATAATGTATGCACTAAATCCAGCCCCCAAGGTATTTTTTTTCTCAGTTAGAGAACTTCTGGAATCAACGCAAAGTGCTTGGCTTGCAAAACAATTTCCTGTTTGAGTTTCCGTCATTCGTACACTTAATCGAGCTTTTCACTTGCTTAAAAAAGATATAAGTTTACTTAACTTCATCTCAATAATTTAGTTTTTATATCGTCACACTTCTCTTCCCCGAATTTTGCCGTCATATAGTTCTATACCTCAAATTAATCGGTAAGTTTCAAATCATTATTGGTCGAATTTTCTAAGATTATGCATGAAATTTAGATTTCTTCTGTAATTTCACTTTCATATAATCCCTTTTCTTAGCTTCGGCTTCAATCTCAAAGGATATCCCCTTTTCTTTATTGGTTCTACGTCAAAGATTTTTTCAGCCTGATCTAATCATTTTGTTCGTTATATTTATTTCGAGTCTCCATTGCATTACGCATCCATTCGAGTTCTTCCCTGGTCATAAAACACAAGTTCTCACGCGCTCTCTTTTGCATATTTTAGTCCCACTTTCTCCTATCACCGTTGTATCCAGCTCATCCCTGCCTTCATGGCTCCTGCCGAACATGTCTTTTTCGCAGCCGTCATAAAACGCTCTATCTTAAGAGCGATGCTCGAGTTCATGTCCATCCGACCGTTCTATTTCCGGAGACGCCGCTCGCTTTGTTTCATGCAGCGAGGGCCATCAAATTTTGCGTCTCTCCGAACATTTTCGTTTTCATTTATATCTCCCAGATGTTTCCGGTGCCGGCATAAAAAATTTTCGTCTTGGCGGACTTTTGGTTTGATTGTTGTAATACCTTGCTCGGGCCTATCGCTGTAGTTGAAGATTATTTTTGCTCTTGCTCTCCAGAAGTTGCTTTGTGTGCAATGAGTACCTCGGTCACACTTGATCGTTTGAAAAAATGTTAATTTTCATTAATTCATAAAATTTTTAGGGGATGTGCGGTATTCAACGCAATTCAAAATTGTATATACAATTTAAAAGAACGTTTATGTTAATGCATATCAATGCTAATGAAATATAACAGATCGTAATATTACGGTGAAATTTCTGAATACATTTTCAGAATAGTTGGCATGACACTGTTTTCTCTGAATACACTCAAAATAATTAATTTCTCTCTTCTTTTGGACAAGGCATTGTATAATTTTTAGTTTGATGAACACAGTGAAGAAAAACCTCTTTTTGAACCAATGATTATATTTCACAATAAATTTGGTGCCCCTATCATGAATATTTCATCTTTTCTTTCAAGCCGTGATTCAGTTTTCCTACTTCAATCACCAATAAACGAAAAGTTAAGTTTATAATTTTGCTTCAGCAATCTCTCAAAAGGATATTAGTTCTTTGTACTTGAGCGAATAAAAAATCATGTTGTAGCACGGGAAAAAACAAATTTTACTCTGAAGTGAGGCTTCGAATTCAACGTAATTCATCATCGCATTTCCATTGAGTTTCCCAAGCCTACGTAAAAAACATAAACATGAGCATCACATGTGCATGGTATTATCACTGGAATAAATAAGCTGCACCATTGTCAGAGAACGGTGCACAAACGGGAGATAAGACCGAAAAGCAGAGATTTATCTGAGGAAGAGAACTAGGGGACACAGAAGGGTGGGTAATGTGCCGGAACGAGGGAGACTTCAGTAACTGGATTACAGAGACCTGCTCCCGCTCAAATGCGTCTCCGGACTTTCACTTTACTTCCAAATAACGTTAGATGCTGCATCCAGACTGCGCACTCTTAAGTGTTTCGAGCTGAATGTCTAGAGGAGATTTGTAAGGGTCTTGCTCAAAGGCATCGTTCGAAACGTACACACGGATCCGTTCCAACACTTGAAAGTGGGCTGCATGTGAGCCAAAGCTTCTCGTATTGCAGGGAAGTACAAATTTGAGGAAATGGGCGAAGCGTTTTTGAATGAGTAGTCTCTTTTGACATCAGTGGGAGCTGCAAAGCGAGTTTTTGTATGGAATCTACGTT